>JAFEMH010004318.1:0-216123 GCA_022495995.1 Adenophora triphylla var. japonica | reverse complement strand
ATATGACATTGGAAGAAGCCATGCAGGCTTGTGAGGTTCACAAGAACGGAAAGAAGATCGGCGAGAGATTTCGTGGTAACTTCTGAATGAGCGTGGTATGGCCGGCTATCCCCAAGTCAGTACTTTTGGCCTGGTCTTAATGATTCCCCGAAAGCCTCGGCCCCAAACCTTCGATCAGTTACTCCCCCACCAACTTACAGGATGCCTTCCAACCAAGGAAACAGCCGACCTCAGCTGCCATATTGCCACCTCTCAGGGCAACCCTCCCATTTTTGGTCGCCCCAGTGCTGTCATATAACTCGATACCCACCAACGGCACCGCTGGACCATACTGGGGATGCCAATGTGCCCCTCGATACCCTGCCAAGGGTTCGATCCCGTTGCCTATACACGAATCCCTAAACACCGGGGGGACAAACCCCGATACGAGTTCGAGAAAAGGCTCCCGGCTATATGCACAGTATATCGAAGGCCTTCCACCTTCCGGGTCACTACCGCTCACGTGGTAGCACCCGGCAGCTGGCGAGCCTCATGATCCACCACTGGACCCAACCTTCCCAGCCTTGGATGGTCGAGCAAATGAAAGACTGGAAAGCTCACCATGAGACGGCTCAAAGCGGGAAACGCTCAAATCCACAGATTCCAGGAATGGTCAGCGCCTCTCCTGCCAAGTTCAAGAATGCACGGGAGATGGATCGATTCAACGGCAACGGATGTCCTCAAACGCGTGTCGACACCTACGTTCTCGGCATGAGAGCAAAAAGAGCAACCCTCCGGCCAAATCGGGCCGGCCACTTCCAGCATGCGCTTAAAAGTTCGGCGTCCGAGTGGTTTCGAGGGTCAAGCACAGGATCGCCCAGCGGCCTTGGGAACATATCGAGTAACATCTTCTTGGAGGCGGTACGAGATACCCGACTTAGAGATGGGGAAACAAGTAGCGAGGACTTAATCACGCTAGGGCGGAAAGCGGAATGAAAGTGTTGGGGAATTCTACGAGAGATGGGAGCTGGAAACTCTCAGAGATCATGGAGCCACTCTCCAAAGACAGAGACAGATGCGGATGCTTAAAGTTACTGCTTAAGACCGTCTATCTAGGAACTCTCATCAGTCACAATTTCTTCCCAGATCTCCGGGCGTCATGGTCAATGCCGGCTCACGGTTCGAGAAGGATCTCGAGGAAAAGTTGGCTCTTGCGCGGCGACCATACGAGTACCGCTCGGCAATGGCATTCAATCCCGCACCGGCCCCGCGAAGGGAAAGGGTGCATACGTCCGTCAACTACGTCCATCAGGGACGGCAGTGATGGAGTAATCGAAACCCGGTCCCGCAAAGCTTGCTGATTCTTACTCGAAGCATGGCCTGCAGCAGATGAGCTTCGACAAGTTGGACATGCCACCTAGCAAGATCTTTGGAAGGGTTAATCAAGGAGGGTCTTCCTTAAGCCCGTTGCCAATTACAAACCCAAAATTCCCGTAGCCGGCTGCGGACAAGAGCAAATACTGCGCCTTCCATGAGTATCACGGCCATACGCTGACAATTGTTTGGGGTTACAATACGAAAATCCAGAACTTGATAGAAGAAGGCATGTTGGAGCGCCAGGGTGGGCCTGATACGGTCGGAAACCCTTTTCCGAATAATAAGCGCGTGAATTCCATTGAGTGGGTGCCCAAGAAGAGTGCCCTGAGAACCAGTTTCTCTGCCTCTTTCAGCTTGGATCCTCCTCTAATGTCCACATCGGCCTCTGATGTTTAGATTGGCAGCTCCGCCTGGAATGGAGTACGGGTCCAAAGAAGCTGTCAGGAGCAATCCTCCGAGAAAAAAAAAAGAAGAAATCCTCTACGAAACAGCAAGCTGAGAGAAATCTGGCATTACAAAGGCTGGGGATACCGGTGTTAGGTACACTTTGGAGAACCCTCCGGGAGGTTCGAGCTGCTAAATCTGCTGTACTCCGGCCGGTCCTCTTTGCCTCCAGGCCACGCGGCTTTCAGAGCGGTGACGGGGGTGGGAAAGCAGAAAAGTCCCGCTGAAACCAGGATTCAGATCCTGGGACACCGGACAATACCTCTGGATCTTGGTAATCACTATCGCCGGTTCAGAAGCCTAACCCTTCGCGGGATCAGCCCAAGATTCAATTTGTCCAGCTTTCCGAGCTCGAACCGCGCAAAGGAAGATTAAGGTCAGCTTGGCAATCGCACTCGATCAATGTGCTAACTAAGGGCGGCAACCGCCACAGCCTCAACACACTCCCGAGGTTCCAAAGAAAGGCTTTACCTCGCAAGAGGAAGACAGAAACGGATGGCTGGATGACTCTCCTTCTACGGATAGAGACCGAGATCTACGACTCCCGTTGTATGGCATGATCACATTACGTGACGAAGACCTACCGAGAGATGCCTCGGGGCACAACGAAGCTCCGTACATCACTCTCAAACTCAACACCATATCACTCCCTGAGTATTGGTAGATAACGGGTCAGCCGTTAATGTCCTCCCTCTCAGCATGATGCGAGCTCTCCGCATCCATGAAAGCCATCCGATTCCGTCGGCTCGGACTATCAAGGCCTACGACAACTCGTCTCGCCCCATCCTCGGGACGGTGACTCTGGAACTATGGTTCGAAACCCAAATGGTGCCAAGAAATTCCACGTGATGGACATTCCATCCGAGTTCATGCCTCTTTGGGACGCCCTTGGCTACACCACATGAAAGCCATAGCTTCCACTCTCCATCAGTGTGTTAAGTTCATTAACCGGCAGGAGATCTTAAAGTCATCTCGAGGGGATAGTTTCCAGTCATAGGAAACGAAGCCGAGGCAAGAGCTGCGTGTCCGCACTAGAGCACCGGGGTTACCTCCTTCGAATCAACCAAGGGACTACCGGGCAAATCTCATAGAATCCTCAGAGTCAGGAGATGCTAATTATGTAAACGTACTCGAGCAAAGTGCGGATACTGAAGCCCCGATACATCAAGTTCAACTGCCGTTTCCAACATTTGGAGGCAGATTGGAAGGAAACGCCGAATATCGCCATGATACGGGCACATAAACCCCAGCCTCCAATCGGAGATTTGTCGCATTCTCCAAACCAACTCTCTCGGCCCCCGCCAGCGAAGAGATTTTTGTGATAAAGGTCAACAAGCACCGCCATTCTCGTGATGAATGCATGGAAGTCGTATGGGATGTCCTCCCACGAGGAACTACCCGCCGCACCCCTCTTCTCCAACGAAGAGCATGATGTTTTCCTAGCCGCTCCAACAACTCAACCGGACGCGATGCGTCCTACGCCCGTTGATTGAACCTTCAGATGACGATGAATCCGGGACTCTCCGGAGTCGAGGACGCGGCAAACCCGCAAGCAGCACCTCCGCATCCACATGCTCGCTTTGAGGACGGAACTCCTTCCGATCAGGTCACCTACGACCAAGGTTCCAATACCATGGAAATTGTCAAGCTCAACGTCCAAGCATGCATGCCTATCCGACAATTGGAAGCTAATGTCGACACACGACGAAGAATCCTCTCGATCGAGTGGCTGACGACGACTTCGTCAACATCATCTATTCCGTATACCCCGATGATACCAAGGATCCTGTCCCTATGTTATCGATTCTCGCAATACCAAGGTCACCCCTCGACGATCGCCCGCTTCATGGTAAACGAGGCTTTGGCCAAGCGAGCTCGTGAGCTCATCACTACTTCCGAGTACCGCCTTAGCTGCAACCGGCCCGTGCCGTCGCCAAGCTTAAACCCTCAAGCGCCGCTAAGGCCAAGGGCAACAATGAAGGAGACCAAGCTCCTCACCCTGCTACAAGTCGATCAACCTCGAACGCTTCCTAGCCCACCCGGAAACATCTCGTGGAAAGTCTTCCCCGCAAGGCGTAGCCGCCTTCCGACATGGGAAATGACCACCTCAAAGCATCAACATGCTCCCAGCCGATTCTACTCCAACCGTCCACGGCCCCGGATTGGGACATCCCGCCGCCGATCGCTAGCTCGATAGACTTGGCGATCGAGCGAGATCACGAGATGCTGTCAACATTGCGTTCAATACCCCCAATGGGTCAATCAGCGTATATGGGCGAATTTCTTGGTAATCGAGATCAAGGAAGGCCGCATGGAATGTCCCAATCCGACTTCCTTCGTCAACGTAATCCAAGTGTTCCGCCATTCGGCGATTTGAACGTAATCACGGTTCCGGACACACTAGCGGGCGATGCGCACCACGAAACCGCCTACTCGCAAGGAAAGCTGTCATGGAACTAGCCGCTCAAGAAAGTCGTCTTTGGGACGAAGATCAAGCTCGAAAGACCTACAGGACCAAGCCCTTAAAGTGTCACGGCAGGCTTCTGCCAAAGCTAGAGGCCACTCTAGACTCAACTCGACCTCAAGAGCTTTGTTCATGGCAACTTCCGGACTACTGCTCTGTTCTCATCCAACCCCTCTCATGCAAGGTGGTCAACGAGTCCCGATGACCTAGGAGATGGAACGACACAGCAGAAGCGAATCCTAGCCGCTTACCTTCCCGGAGGAAAGCAAGTTCTCTGTGAAAGCGACGATGAAGACGATGGAACCATTCTCTTCCAAGCCGGCATGAAGTCAACAGCCTGGACTCCCAAGAGGTCCTGGGAGGATGGGAACGGATCATTTCCGCACTTAAATTGAAAGGCCAAATCAGTGGAGGAAGGTCTATTTAAAAATAGGGGAGGAGGATGGAGATTCGTCTTGAGCAACTACTCTGTGGAAATTCCACAATCTACGGCATTCGCTTACGTAAATGATCAATCGGGCGGCGAAGAATCCACATGGGCAGATGTTCGGAAGCCGTGTACTCACCTTCCGACATACCCGCCACTCGATAAAGTGCAGGAGAAAACTCTCCCCGATGGAGGTTTACCTAGACCGCCGCAGCTCAAAGAAGCACTGGCTATTCTCACATGGGAAGAAACGCAGCATTAACTCGACGCAGGTTCCGCAGCAAGAAGGTTGATCCAGGGCCCAGAGCGGAGGAAAGTTAGCAAACCACCGAGTATCGCTGCACCCAACCTGCAATGCCTCGAGTATGCTCAAGAAGAAGGAAAGGAACGCGATATACCGTGAAGAGATCAAGGAGACCGTTCGCAGTGAGCCGAGAACTCTCCAACCTCCCCCGAGGGTTAGCAACACACGCTCGGTGCAACCACTTGTTGTGCACCGACATTCGAACAATCAAGGGCAAACCGTAGGCTACCTCCCGCAGAGGCATCCAAGCAGTATCCTGGGACAGAGTAATCCGCTGCCGCTAAGCTCCCGGAATTCATCCACAATCAATGAAGTTGAGGGAAGACATATGGCCCTACGCACGAGGAATCCTCCTCTAACTATGGCTCAACTCAGGGAGCACTGCTCGTAAGGGACCAAACCCGATGTCAGCCGTTCTAACCCGATCGGGTCAAATCCATGCATTACCACCTAAGGCCGCCAAAAAGCCGACGGAGCCAGAATTGCAATCCGGCCACCCGAAGACGCAAATTCCTTGAAAGAGGACCCGATCCTCACTCAACTCAAGCAGACTCAGCGAACATTTCCCTTTGGTCTCTGCTCATCTCCTCTTATCCTCACAAGCTCAAGCTAGAGGAAAGCTGGCCCGTACCATGGTCCCCGTGGACGTAACCCTGCATGAAGTCATTCAGATGATTGGCAACATCCACTATGGCAACATAATCACCTTCATGATTTGGATCTTCCAAAATTTGGGGCTGATCACAACGAGCCGCTCTACATCACAGTCCAGCTGACGGCGTCGCCTTCCCGCGTGTTGGTAGACGGAGGTTCCGGAATGAATGTCTTGCCCGCCAAGATGATGGACCTGCTTTGACATCAAGCCCACAGATCTTAAGCCTTGATCCACAGCTCAAGGCCTATGACTCTACTTACCGTACGGTTCTCGGGGTTGCTACTCTTAACATCCCGGTTCGGCAAGCGGGTGATCCCCACGAATTCCAAGTGTTGGACATTCCAATCACTTTCACAGCCATCTGGGGCGTCCTGGCTGCATCAAATCAATGGCGTGGCATCCACCCTTCATCGGTGCCTTAAGTTCATGCAAGGCAACGAGCTAACCACGGTCTACGGCGACGGCGTCACCGCAGGGGACGGCACCAACGACATTCCGGTGTTAGAAATCAAGCATAATGACGACATGCCATTAGCTGGATTCACTCTGGAGACCTCCAAGATCCAAATATGCAACGTGGACCTTCCCCTGTCTCACGACCAGATTCCTCCTGCCATGAGGATGATGAAACTCATGAACTTCATCCCGGGGCTGGGGCTCGGCAAAAAGGCTACAAGGCCAACACCAAGTTATTGAAGTCAAGGACCACCACCACGGTCCGGGGGCTTGGCTACGTGCCAACAGGCCGACATCAAGGAAGACAAAAGGCTCGCCCGTACCAAGGCGGCAGCCCGCAAAGGGGAACCTCCGACGCGCACACCCAATCTCAGCCTTACGTTTGACCTCGCTCATTACTTCACCAAGGGAACAGCAAAGGCGCTGGAGGGGACCGACAAGGGAACCAGCAACAGACGGGCGAGGGACCGGCAAGGGAACCGGCCACAGAACTAAGGGGACCGACAAAGGGAACCGACAAGAAGCTGAGGGGACCGACGCGGAATCCGAGCGGGCGAGGGGACCGGCAATGAACTGATGAAGATTAGAAAGAAGCGAGGATAGTCAGCACAGAGACTACAGGAAGAATGGACAGCTAGCACGGGACCTCAAGCGTTTGAGAGGACTCAAAGCTAATCCGATAGGGGGAGCGTTCCTCGACATCACGGCTCTACCTGGACCAGCTAGGCCACCACAGTCCAGCATGAGTACACATTCAAGGGAATCCCGGACTTGGAGGAGCAACTCAAGGTACCTTCCATGGGAAACAGATTGTTCGGATCAGCCGCCGAGGCCACATTCGAGACAGTAAGTCCAAAGGCGAAGGAACCAGAATTCATAGAAGACAGCTCTCGGTGGACCGGCTCTACAGAGTCTGTTTGAAGAAGTCATGGAGCTGCCTACTTGATCGGCGGGGCTCAGACAACGGCATGATCGCCATGATAGGGACGGAGCCAAGCCTCTCGATCCCCGCACCCTCCTCAAGCATCCAACAATGCCACCGAAGAATTGGGTAACTTTCACCGGACCAAGGGCAAGCCGGGCAGAAATGGAAGACAAGCCGGGGCCCGCACCCACATCTCCCTAAACCCGGTCTCAAACCCTTTGAGTCGATCCTTGTCGAGTCGATCCTACGAGTCATCCAACGGCCTTACGCCGGAGGACTATAATGTTGTAGCCAATCATGTATTCCCGTTCTTGTTTAATGAAAAGTCGACCTTTCGGAGTATCCTCTCATTGCCACTTTAACAGCGATAAGTTAACAAACAACTTAAAAGACGTTAATAATTCAATTGATAAAGAAGCCGAGACACATTAAACGAACAATACATTAAAGAAGTTCTCGAGCGTGTAGTTGACCAAGAGGACAACCGGGCCCAAGGCTGCTGAAGAGGTTATGACCAAAGTGAACACGGGGTCAGTCTGCAAAGAGCCTAAAGAGACACAAGTGGGCGGTTTCTTCGTCGATGCAGAAAAAGAAGCCTTGATAAGCCTCCTCAGGGAGTATGTTGATGTGTTCGCACAGTCATGCCGGGACATGCCAGGACTCGATCCCTTAATCGTGGAGCACGAGAATTCCCCTGGATCCCGAATCCAAGCACATCAAGCAGAAGGCTGCGCAAGATCAAGCGAGTGGTCCTTGCAAGTTAAAGAAGAAATTGAGAAAATGCTCCGAGTTGGTTTCATCGAGTGATTGAGTACCCGACTTGGCTCTCCAACATCGTGACGGTCACCAAGGCCAACGGAAAGGTCGAGATCGTGTGGATTTCCGGGATCTCAACAAGGCCGGCCCTAAAGATGATTTCCCATTGCCTAACATCGACATCTTTGAGTCGACACCACGGCAAATTTTGAAGTAAAGTCCTTTGTGGACGGGTTATTGGATACAACCGGATCAAAATGTTCGAGGAGGATCAAGCCAAGGCGCCTTCACCACTCCATGGGGGACATGCTGTTACACGGTCATGCCGTTCGGTCTAAGAAACGGGGGCTACTTACCGTGCGGCTGCAGCGGCCCTCTTCCATGACATGATTCACAAAGAAATCGAAGTATATGTCGACGACATGATCATCCACTCAAGGGATCGGACATCGGCACATGACAGATCGAGGAAGTTCTTCAACGAGACTCGAGAAAACACTCCATGAGGCTAAACCCGGCAAAGTGCACCTTCGGCGTCAAGCGGGGCAAGGTGCTTGGGGTACATGGTTACAGAAAGAGGTATCGAAGCCGATCCCGGGAAAATCAAGGCCATCATCGACATGAAGCCGCCTCAAACCCTTACGAAGTGAAGAGCTTCATGGGAAGACTTCGGTACATCGGTCGCTTCATCAACCAGTTGACATCTCTCTGCGAGCCCATGTTCAAACTGATGAAAAGAATGCCGACATCAAATGGGACTCCGAGTGCCAAACAACTTTCGAGAAAATCAAGACCTACTTGGTTAATCCCCCAATTACGTGTCCGCCACATGAAGACAAGCCACTACTCCTGTATCTGACGATATGAGACACGTCAATCGGAGCAATGCTGGCACAAGAACAGAAAGATTCCAAGGTTGAGCATGCAATCTACTTCGTAAGCGGAAGCTTCAAGGAAGTGAACTCGGCTACTCAAGCATCGGAGAAAACTTGTACCGCCTTGGTATGGGTAGTCGGGAAAGCTGAAACACTACATGCGGTCGCATTCGGTGCTCCTGTTTCTCCAAAGTGGACCCCGTCCGATATCTCTTTGACAAGCCATCTCTGTCGATGCGACTAGCCAAGTGGTCATTCTTCTGGTGAGTTCGACATCAAGTACATGGTCGAGAAAATCAACAAAGGGCAGAGTAATGGCAGATCAGCTGGCCGACTTCCCAAGCAATGAACCTAAGGGTCCTGATCCGCAATTTCCGGACGACGGAATCTTTTCACTTGACAGCGCAAACCACTGGCAACTCTTCTTCGATGCTGCAGCCAACAAGAAGAGGAATGGTATTGGAATGCTCCTTGTCGATCCCAAGGACGAGCATACTCCCATAGCCATCAAAGTGAATTTCGAAGCAACCAACAATGCAGCGAGAATACGAAGCACATGTGCGGCGGGTTTGGAAGCCGCCCTCGAGCGCAACATCTCGTAGCTGGATGTATATGGAGACTCGGCATTGATCATCAATCAAGTATCCAACAAATGGAAGACGGTAGATTCGGCCTTCAGAAGTACCACGCGTACATGGAGGAGCTCATTGCTCGGTTCAAGGACATCTCTTTTCACTATTTGCCAAGAAACAGGAACCGCTTCGCGAGACGCCCGGCAACCTCGCCTCTCTTGTCGAAATTCCCAATGGGAAAGCGGTAAAACCCCTCGAGAATAGGCGGACGGGAAACACCCGCCTATTCTTTGTGAGATCGAAAAAGAAAAAGAAACGATCGACGAACCCTGGTACAATCAGATTTACCAGAGTACCTCCAAAGCGGAGAAGCTTCCTTCACAAATGAAGATGGAAAATACAAAGAAGGGATCAAAGCCAAAAACATGATGGCATTAAAACGCACGGCATCCCACTTCGTCATTCAGGGGGTATGTTGTACAAGAAGCGCCACCAAGGGCCACTCCTTCGGTGTGTAAACAAAGAAAAAGCCGGCGAGCTAATGAGCGAAGTTCACAACGGAACCTGCGGTCCGCACATGAACGCCCGAGCATTGACACGGCATCATTCTCCGTATGGGATACTATTGGATATCAATGGAAACGGTCGCATCCAGTTCGTCAGAAAGCTGCGACAAATGTCAACGGTTCTCCAACCTCAATCACATCCCTCCTCATGAACTCTATTGCATGACTACGCCATGGCCTTTCGCCACATGGGGAATCGACGTCATCGGCAAGATCACTCCTCCCGAGGGAGTAATGGTCACGAGTTCATTTTAGTCGCGATCGACTACTTCACCAAATGGGTAGAAGCCGGATCGTACAAGGTGCGAATTCTAAGAAAGGTGGCCGAGTTCATCCGAGAGAACATCATGTGCCGATACGGAGTGCCCAACGAGATCATCTCCGACAATGTGACCCACTTCGAAGGAGATTGTGACCAACTACGCGGCCGAATTCGAGTCACACGTCACAGGTCTTCTCCTTACGAGACCACAAACCAATGGTGCGGTAGAGGCGGCCAACAAGACTCTCGCCATGATAATCGAAAGATGACCACCAGAGGTCGGGACCGGCCCGAAAAGCTACATCTAGCCCTGCAGGGATACCGAACCTCGGTCGAGAACCGCCACGGGGAGACTCCGATTCGCACTTACCTACGGAATGGAAGCGATGTTACCCGTGGAATTGGAAATTCCATCCCTCCGAGTCCTCTTGGAAAACGGGATCAATGAAGTCGAATGGCTACAGAGCCGTCACGACGAACTTGCTCTACTCGACGAGCGCAGATTGAAAGCCATGGAACACACTCGAGCCTATCAGAGCAGGATGGCCCGAGCATTCGACAAGAAAGTCAAGATCCGAGACATCAGAGAAGGCGACTTGGTGCTAAAGGAAAAGCCTCCTACGCAGACCAATCCCCTCGGAAAGTGGGAGCCTACCTGGATAGGACCGTTCGTGGTACAAAGAATCTTCTCCGGAGGAGCCATGAAGCTAGCAGACTTGGACGGAAACCCTTTCGTTAACCCCGTGAACGGAAGCAAGCTCCGCAGATACTTCGTTTGAGGAAGAGCACGAGTCAACTCTCCTTCCCCATACACCGTCCCCCTCAGTAAATTAAAGTGCTAAAAGAGTAATACCCAATTGGATACATTCCCGCTAATGATCCAGGTAAAAAACAGGGTCGCACTTCTTTTGTCTTTGTTTTTCTCAAATTCACCTAAAGTGTCGAACTACGGTGACCTGAGCCCCTTAGTCCAATTGTAAAAGGGGAACGTAGGCACTTCTCTCTAAAAATCCAGGTAAAAAACAGGGTCGCACTTCTCTCTAAAAATCCACCCAACAAAGCTTAAAATCTCCCATCATTCTTCACCAAGTCTTCTTCTCCTCACCATATACTCCCCCTAGCCAAAATCTCAGCCCTAATTCTTGAATTTTGAAGCCACATTTGAAGAAATTGTCCAAGTGGGAGAAATGAAGGTGGGTTTGTGAATTTCGTGTCTCTTTGCTCGGATTAATGAAGGATTCTTGAAGGGAAGCAGCTCTATTCCATACTCCATTGTTTCCGGTCATCTCCTTTCACTCCGGCGATTTTTCCGGCCAATTCCGGCAACTTTATCCGGCGAATTTTTGTAAGACTCAAATTTCTCCCTCTCTTTGCATTTTAATTGCTGGGACTTGGTAGACAATATGAGTAAATTGCAAAAGGCTAGCAAACCCATTCCCCCGGGTCTTCCACCTAGGGATAAATCGAAATTTGTGGGAGCTATGGCCGAGGACCATTTCGGGTCTTGGGAGATTGTAAAAATGAATGTTGAGCCGAGGCTTTGATTTTACCGGAATGGACCTTGATGACATTGTGGCAAGGTACAAATGGCAACATCTCGGATCCAAGCTTCTCAATGCCGGGTCTACTATTTTGGTGAGAGAATTCTATGCAAATGCTGCCGAGCTAATAATGTTAGGGGACGATCAGAAATCCCGAGTCCGGGGCAAAAGTGTTGATTATTCTGTGGAGACGATCAACAAGTTTTTTAAAATGGAAAGTGACACTCCAACTAGGGAATGTCAATTCTCTAAAGCGTTGAAATCAGTCAACAGAAATAATTGGAAATCGACGATGAAGGATTTGATTGTTCCCACTTTCGGAACTCTTGACCCAAAAGTTGTGGCCAAAGGGAAAGTGGCAAAGTCGTGTGATCTGCTCAGGTCTTTGAAGTTCTTGCACCGCTTTATTTGTGAAAGGATCTTGCCGAGTGGGCATGATCATGAAGTGAACTGGAAGCGGGCATTGCTTTTGCATTTGTTATGGCAGGGGGAATATGTTGATACCGGCCGAGTTATTCATGATGAAATTAAGCGAACGGCGGGTAATTTAAGCCAGTCCAACTTCAATTTTCCTCTGTTGATCACCGCTTTGTGTGCTAAAGGGAAGGTGAATATGACCGGTGGGGGAGTGAATAAGGATTTGAGGTGTTCGGGAATGATCAATGTGAAAACTTTTGTAGAGAAGAGCCACCCAAAACAGAGCGGAGAGGGGTCCTCTAAAAGAAAGAAAGTGGTCGAGGAAGAGGAAGAGAGTGAGGAGGAGGAAAGTGAGGTTCCCGATAGGGAAAGAGTAGAAGCTTGGAGAGCAGAGATGAGCTCTCAATTATCTCTTTTGAGGGGGGAGTTCGGGGAATTGAGGGTGGAGGTTAGCGGGATGATTCAAAGGCAAACATCCGAGTTTGCGGATGCCCGTGCGTGGAGGGCACAAGAATCGGCGGATGCCCAAGCTTGGAGGGCCCAACAATCTGCGGATGCCCAAGCTCATTGGGCCCGCCAAGAGAGTCTCCTTCAGCAATATTTTGGCCACCAAGCTCCTCCGTATCCCCCGCCCCAGTGATTGGTTGAGGTACACCCGCCCTTTTTACTTTCCATGTCTACGTGCATTGGGGTCAATGCATAATTTAGGTTTGGGGGTGTGGGTGTTTATTTGATTGGTTTTGCTTTGTGTCTGCTATCACCATGCTATTATTATCTAGCGTAGTTAGTGTAGTTTAAAGTAGTGTTAGTTATTTAAAAAAAAAAAAAAAAAAAGAAATTGTTGTCCATTTTTGCTAAATTTTGAGGTTGCCATTGAAGTCAATGATGATATGAGAGATGTATTTTGTATTGCCATTTTGTTTGTTGTCATGTTGGGAATTGAAAGCATATTGAATCGTTTAAACCTTAGATTGCACCATCATCATTTCACTTCCATTCTTGTCCGGATCATTGTCATTTTGCCTAAGTACTTTTATAGGATCATTTTGTCATTTTCGGGGTTGCTAGAACATGATTGCACAATTGCTAATATCAAGTCAAATAGGCTAGTGAATATTGGGGCATGGCTTGAGTTGGTCAACTTAGGAAATCTTGGCTTGTATTGTATTGTAAATAGGGGGCAAGTATAAAGTTATGTATGTTAAAAAAAGAAGAGAAAAAAAAAATAGAAGAATAAGTGTCGCGTTAAGAAGAGGAAAGGAATGACAAGGATTAAAGAAAAAGCACGAGAAATATCAAAAAAAAAAAGTTGAATCCTTGGTACCGATTCCCGCTCCGAGAATGATTAAACATTCTTGTACCTACGTGACACAAATAATATGTTTAGCGGTTCAACTTGTCCCCCTATCTTTGAGTGTTTGTAAGTGACCAAGGAAGAGTTTTGTAGTGAGGATTCATTGTAATTGTAGTGAACTTCCTAAGCCATGTTCCCAATATGATTAGCCGGGTTAGCAATTGTGTAAGAGTGCCTATGGACACCTTTCGTATGCTTTAGTGTATATTCATCCTCTTTTGAGTTAGGACATGACAAAACGACCCTATAACGGGATTTAGGTTGGTGACAATGATCCAAAACATCAATTCCATTCACCGGCTAAGATGAAAATCGAGGGTTGAATGATTCAATGTGATTATAATTTCTTGTTATGATGAACATGCATTTTTGGTATAATTGGTGAAGTTTCTGAGACTTACATTGGGCAAGCTATGGCATTTTGGACAACACAAAAACTTTGGGTTAATCTCTTTATTGTTGTTTGCTTCCTAGTAGTTATTGTTTAATTTTGTGGTGTTTTATTTTACTCGGGGTCGAGCAAAAGATAGGTTTGGGGGTATTTGATGGATGTATTTTATACATCCAAATTATGTCCCTAAAATTCTATTTATTGTGAAATCCTGAGTAAAAAGTGCTTTTAATTTGTGTTTGTTAGTGTTTGTGTTAGACAGGGAAATGGGTGATTTTTGGCAATTTTATTTGAAGAAAAGATGAAATTCTGAGCAAAGCAAACTTTGGGAGGACCTAGAGGGAATATCTCAGCATTGGGCTTGAAGGGAATTAAAAGAAAGAGTTGATCCATAATGGGCGAACGCCCTTTAGCTCCTGTGCCAGCGCCAATGTATAGGCCGTGGCCATACGGCGGTCGCCGTATCTCCATGGGCGGTCGCCCTTAGCCACTTGGCCGGCCAGCTTCCTCAGCATCCAAGGCCACGTCCTGCTGGCTTCCTCCATGGGCCTCCTTGTTTGTTCTTCCGGGCTTTAAGCTTTGCAAAAAGCCTTTTCCTTTGCCTTGTTCCCTTTGTGTATAAATAGAAAGTTGTTTTCATTTTTTAGGGGGATGATTATTGTGGGAAGAACAAAAGAGAGGCAAGAACTTAGAGAGAGAAAGTTAGAGGTTTTGTGATTTTCTTCAATCAAGATAAGTTGTTTTATGTTTGTATTAATTAGTTTTGTGTATTTAATGCTTAATATGAGTAGCTAATCTTTTAATTTCATGGATTGGGTAGTAATTTAGTCATTTATGTTATGTCATTGATTATTTTATCTCATTAATTGATGTTTTGTTCATCTTTGCTCTTTTCATCAAAGTTTATTGGATTAAAGTGTGGTTGATTCCTATTTTGTTCCTTTTAACTTATTGGGTGTCAATGTCCTATATTGATTTGAGGATTTTTGACTTAGACTTTTGCTAGATGATGAAATTTATGGGTGTTCTTGATTGATACTCAATGGGTTTTGGTTCATAAAATCTTTAAAACTTAAAGCTTTCCTTTTTAATCACTTGGACTTGATTTGCAAAAAGTGATTGAATAGAATTGAAGAGATTAAAATCCGGCGGCCTTACCGTATCAATCTTGCCTTTAGTGATTGAACCCAAGATTGAAATTACTATATTTTTCTATATCAATGGCATAGTATTTTGTGATTAAATGAAATCCAATCCATGGAATCCTCTGTTATTATTGTTTTTACTCTCCATTTGAATTTGGTCTCTTTGTTTACTTGCTATTCCTAGATTTAATTCTAATTCTTGATCTTTGTAGCTGTTAGTTTAATCAAAAACAAACCCCCCCTTGGTTACCTTTCCTTTGTATACTGTTTGAGTTAGCTTGGTCATACACATAGTCCTTGTGGTTCGACCCCTACAATAGTATATTGCTACAAGTTGGCACTCGTACTTGCGAGGGTTTTATAACAAGAAGTGGGTAGAGAATTAATATTCATCAAGTTTTTGGCGCCGTTGCCGGGGACTTGTGATCTTGAACAAGTTAGTTTGGATAGTTTATGTTTGGGCGTCGTTCCTTGAACCCCTTGTTGGCTCAAGCAAACAATGCCATAGATAGATTCGAGAGGAGCTTAACTCCTACTCGTGGTTCCGGAACGGAGTCAGATACTTCCATTTCTGGGCTTTTTGAGGAATTAAGTGAAGGTAGCAATTCTTTTGAGGTAAGTAATTCTTCCACCGGGGAAGAAGAAGAAGATTTAGAAATGGCAGAAGAGGTACCCCCGACCATGAATGACTTTCTTAGACCAAAGGTTGACACCGCCATCTCTTGCATTGTCCTCACCGAGGCGGCAAAGAATCATGAGATAAAAGGGCAATATTTTAGCATGTTGCCTAACTTTTATGGGCTCCCTTCCGAGGATGCCCTAAGCTTCTTAAAAGAATATCTCATGGCTGTTTCGGGCTTTAGGGACGAGCGGGTGTCACCGAAGAGCAATTAAGGCTTAAGTGCTTCCCTTTTGCATTGAAAGGGGCGGCAAAGAATTGGTTGATGTACCTTCCCCCTACTAGCATAACAACATGGGTACAATTGCATGATGCTTTTCTTAGGAAATATCTCCCTCATTCCCTTTTAGGAAACATTAGACAAAAAATCATTACATTTCAACAAGATCCGGGAGAGGCCTTTCATGAGGCTTGGGATAGATTTAAGATGCTTCTTATGCAATGCCCCCATCATAGCTTTCCCTTGCCAATTTTGCACCAAACTTTCTATGATGGTTTGAATCCCACGAATCAAACTATGGTGGATAATGCGGCTGGGGGCAATCTAGGCTACAAGACCCCGGATGAGACCCAATCGCTTTTGAAATGTTGGGAGCCAATTCTCAACAAAAGGGTACTAGGGGTAGAGGCATGCATGAGTTGAATTCTAATGATGATATGGCTAGGCAGATGGCCATTTTGACACAAAAAATTGATAAATTGTCTATGCAAGGTGCTTCTTCTTCAAATGCTAATGTAATTAATGATAGTTGTGCTTATGGTTGTGGAAATTTCCATGCTACTCATGATTGTCCAAATGGTCCGATGTTTGGTAATGAACAGGTGAATGCCATGCAAGGTGGGTATGTGCAAGGCAATCAAGGATATGACCAAAGATCTCCTCAATTCAGCCATGGCAATCAAGGATATGGGCAAAGGCCCCCTCAAAATAATCCTTATAGCAACTCATACAATCCGGGGTGGAGAAATCACCCAAATTTCTCATGGGGAGGCAATCAACAACAACAACAACACAACAAGCCTCTCAACCAACAACCTCCCTCCGGATCGTATGAGCAAAAGAAAGAGCCATGGGAAATTGCCATGGAGCAAATGAGGGCGGAAAGTCAACAAGAAGCTAAGAATCATGATGCGGCCCTTAAGAAGTTGGAAACCCAAATTGGTCAATTGGCGGAGGCCCTCCAAAGTCACAAGCCCGGAACTTTTCCAAGCCAAGGGCATCAAGCGAAGGCAATAATCACACTTCGGAGCGGAAAGTAAATAGGTGAGGAGGTACTTTCTCCTACTTCTTCCCCCTCCCCTAATGATATGCATGATGAAGTTTGTGTTGAGGATAAGTGTACAAATGAATTGGGAAAAAATTCCATTGCTACTTCTCCAACCACCAATGTTCCAACCCCCAATGCATATGTACCTCCCGTATCGTTTCCCGGGAGATTTCTAAGGAACAAGATGGACCAACAAATGAAAGAGTTGATGGACATGTTCTCGAAGGTGAACATCAACCTTCCATTGTTGAATGTCATAAAAAATGTGCCGGCTTATGCCAAGTTCTTTAAAGAAATCAATTCTCGGAAACTTAAGTATGGGAAAGATGAAAAAGTTTTAATGGGAGAAAATGCTAGCGCCGTGGTAATACATTGTCTTCCACCTAAGTTGAAAGACCCCGGAAGCTTTGTAATTTCCATCACTTTGGGGGATTCAAATAAGGTGAAAGCTATGCTAGATCTTGGTGCTAGTATCAATTTGTTGCCTCATTACATGTATATTGAGTTGGGTTTGCCCGAGCTAAAACCCACCACAATGGCCTTACAACTTGCCGACCGCTCTATCAAAAGACCTTTAGGCATTGTGGAGGATGTTTTAGTTCAAGTGGGTTCTTTTATTGTTCCCATTGATTTTGTTGTGTTAGAAATGCCGATGAGTGTAGGTAATGGCCGTGATTCACCCATCTTGCTTGGGCGTCCCTTTATGGCCACAACCAACACCATCATAAATGTAGGAAATGGGACATTGTCTATGGAGGTAGCTAATGAGAAAATCGAAATTTCGGTTTATGATGCTATGCATAACCCCATAGATGATGAGAATTCAGTTAACTTTCTTGATCTAGTTGAAGAGTGTGTCAATGAGATTATGTCGTATGATAGAGATTGTGAGGAAATTGAGAGATTGTTGAATGGGTTTGTGAGAATAATAGGGATAATGTGGGTTCCCACTTGTTGGCCATTGAAGATAAGGTCGATGAACATCATCCTTGTGATGGCCCATATCACACCCTAGGCCACTTCAATGAGAGGTTGGCGCCATCGGTTGAAATTCCCCCAATGCTTGAGTTAAAAACACTACCTTCAAACTTGAGATATGCTTTCCTAGGAGAGAATGAGACCCTTCCCGTAATCATTGCTTCGGACTTAACCCTAGAACAAGAGGCCCAATTGCTAATAGTGCTCCGAAAGCACAAAGAGGCCATAGGGTGGACTTTGAAAGACATCAAGGGAATTAGTCCCTCAATGTGCATGCATAAAATTCATCTTGTGGAAGGGGCAAAACCATCTAGGGAAAGGCAAAGGAGATTGAACCTTCACATGGAGGAGGCGGTGAGAAAAGAAGTGCTTAAACTTTTAGATGCGGGTATCATTTACCCGGTGGCCAGAAGTGAATGGGTAAGCCCGGTTCAAGTGGTGCCCAAGAGAGGTGGAATCTCAGTTGTTCAAAATGACAAGGGTGTAGAGGTTCCAATCCGAAAAGTGACGGGTCTTCGGATGTGTATTGACTTGAGGAAGTTAAATGCCGCCACCAAGAAAGACCACTTCCCATTGCCCTTCATTGATCAAATTTTAGAAAGGTTGGCGGGTCGCTCCTACTATTGCTTCTTGGATGGTTTCTCGGGGTATAACCAAATCCCCATTGCTCCCGAGGGACCAATCCAAAACCACCTTTACTTGTCCATTTGGTACTTTTGCTTATAGGAGGATGCCCTTCGGGCTTTGTAATGCACCGGCGACCTTTCAAAGGTGCATGACCTCCATTTTTTCCGACATGATTGAAAGGTGTGTTGAAGTGTTCATGGATGACTTCTCCGTTTTTGGAGATAGCTTTGATTGTTGCCTCAAGAACTTGACTTCAGTTTTAAAAAGGTGTTGTGAAACCAACTTGACTCTAAGTTGGGAAAAGAGTCATTTTCTTGTTAAGCATGGGATTGTGTTGGGGCATATTGTGTCAAGTAGGGGGATAGAAGTAGATAAAGCTAAAATAGATGTTATTGCTAAACTTCCCCCTCCCTTTTCGGTCAAAGGAATTCGGAGCTTTCTTGGACATGCGGGTTTTTATAGGCGTTTTATAAAAGATTTTTCAAAAATTTGTAAGCCTTTATGTAACCTACTTGCCAAGGATACCGAATTTGTTTTTGACCAAGATTGTTTGAATGCTTTCAATGCACTTAAGGAAAAGTTGAGAAGTGCTCCCATCCTCTCTAGTCCCAATTGGTCTCATCCTTTCGAACTTATGTGTGATGCATCCGACTTTGCCATTGGGGCGGTCTTGGGACAAAGAGTGGAAAAATTACCTCATGTAATCCACTATGCTAGTAGGACCTTAAACGATGCTCAACTGAACTACACCACAACCGAGAAAGAGTTTCTTGCGGTGGTGTTTGCTTTAGAAAAGTTTAGGTCATACTTGCTAGGGTCTAAGGTAATCATTTACTCGGACCATGCGGCTTTGAAATACTTGATTAACAAAAAGGATGCTAAACCTAGACTTTTAAGATGGATGCTTTTGCTTCAAGAGTTTGATATTGAAATTAGAGACAAGAAAGGGTCCGAAAATGTAGTGGCGGATCACTTATCTAGGTTAGAGGACCATGCTTTTCATAATATTAATGGAGAAGTGATTCCGGTGAATGAGAACTTTCCGGATGAACAACTCCTTGCATTGAATGTCCATGAGCCTTGGTATGCGGATCTAGTGAACTATATTGTGTCTAATTTGATGCCACTCCACTCCACAAAAGACCAAAGACGAAAGTTTAGGTCGGATGTGAAGAATTACATTTGGGATGACCCCTACTTGTTTAATATTTGTCCCGATAAGCTTTTGAGAAGGTGTGTTCCCGAACATGAACAAGAAAGTGTGCTTAAATTTTGTCATGACCTCCATTGTGGTGGTCACTTTAGTGGCCAAAAGACCGCGAGGAAAATCTTCCAAGCGGGACTCTATTGGCCCACAATTTTTCGGGACTCCTTTCATTATAGCAAAAGATGTGATAGGTGTCAAAGAACCGGTGGCATTGGTAAGAAAAATGAGATGCCCCAACACTATAATCTTGTTGTTGATATTTTTGATGTTTGGGGCATTGATTTTATGGGTCCATTTCCCCCGTCCCATGGTTTTGTGTATATTCTTGTTGCGGTTGATTATGTTTCCAAATGGGTGGAAGCTATTGCCACCCGGACTAATGATGCTAAAGTGGTTGCAAAGTTTGTTTGTGAATGCATCTTTAGTAGGTATGGAGTTCCAAAGGCAATCATAAGCGATCAAGGTACTCACTTTACCAACCGGCTCTTCAACAAGGTCTTGAAGAAATATGAGGTGGTCCATAAGCTTGCCACCGCCTATCATCCTCAAACATCCGGGCAAGTTGAGGTGAGCAACCGGCAAATCAAAGCCATTCTTGAAAAGACGGTTAGACCCAACCGAAAAGATTGGGCCATCAAGCTTCATGATGCACTATGGGCCTACCGAACCGCCTACAAAGCTCCCATTGGAATGAGCCCATACCGAATTGTATATGGGAAGGAATGCCATTTGCCCGTGGAAATGGAACATAGAGCTTGGTGGGCCATCAAAGAGCTCAATATGAATTTGGATGCGGCGGGAGAGGAAAGAATGCTAACTTTGAACGAGTTGGATGAGTTGAGGCAAGATAGTTATGCTAGTGCCAAGACTTACAAGGAGCGCACCAAGAGATACCACGATAAACACTTGAGGCCGAAAGAATTGAGGCCGGGTCAAAAGGTGCTCCTATTCAATTCAAGGTTGAGACTCTTCCCCGGAAATTTGAAGTCCAAATGGACGGGTCCTTTTGAGGTGGTGACGATCTTCCCACATGGAGCGGTGGAGCTAAAAAATTTGGGAACCGGTAACTTGTTCAAGGTAAATGGCCATCGTGTGAAGCCTTATTTTGAATGGGTATCAATTAATGAGGATTTGGAAGTTGTGGATCTTGTTGACCCGGAAGGGGTAAACTAATTCTCTTGGGCTTGCCGTCGAGCTAAACGACCAAAAACAAAGCGCTCGTTGGGAGGCACCCCAACATGGTATGACATTAATTGTTTTTTTTATTATTATTATTTTAATTTCCGTATTTCATTTTTTTTGTTGTTTACCTTTCATCTCATCCCCTCCCGAATTTGAATTCTGTTTTCTTTTGGTTTTCATTGCCAAGAGGACATTGCATGATTTAGGTTTGGGGGTGGTGGTAATTTTAAAAAAATAAAAAAAAAAATTTGAGTCAAATTGTGTCTTCCTCTCATTTATTGAGGGGAAATGTTTGAATTACGGTGACCTGAGCCTATTTCAATGAGTAGTCCGCTCATTGTTTTGGGGACGTAGGCAACCTTTGGTGCGGTCAACTTTTTTTTTACCAAAGTAGAGTAGTTAGTTTTGTTTAAATTGTTGAATTATTGAGTCATCCGAAAGGATCTCCCCGAGTTTGTGGGTTTTTAGGGGAGTGTTTATAGTGTCACCCTCGAAAAACATTTTAATTTTATGTCATTTTTATTGTGCATCTATAGGTATTATGCTTTGGTTTGGTGTTTTGTTTGGTGATGTGCAGAAATTCTAAGTGAGTGAGCTGAAAAGAAAAAAAAAAGTGAATGGGCGACCGCCAAACCATCAGCCCACAGCGCCCATAGGTAGGCCGAGAGCAATCGGCGATCGCTGTTCCTCAATGGGCGAACGCCCTTCCCCTACTCAGACCCAATGGGCGAACGCCAATGCCATCCTTTGCCAGCGCCATATTCATGCCGTGAGCATACAGCGGTCGCCGTTTCAATGGGCGGTCGCCCTTCTCCTCTTGACCGGTCAAAATTGGCCCAAAACCCTTGTATCCTCACTCTCTCTCTTCTCACAGTTCACGCAGCAAACAACCCCCCCGTTCTCTCTCTACCCTATTTTCAAATTTTTCTCTTTTCTCTTTCTAAAATCCTTCACTTCTCTCTAAAAATCCACCCAACAAAGCTTAAAATCTCCCATCATTCTTCACCAAGTCTTCTTCTCCTCACCATATACTCCCCCTAGCCGAAATCTCAGCCCTAATTCTTGAATTTTGAAGCCACATTTGAAGAAATTGTCCAAGTGGGAGAAATGAAGGTGGGTTTGTGAATTTCGTGTCTCTTTGCTCGGATTAATGAAGGATTCTTGAAGGGAAGCAGCTCTATTCCATACTCCATTGTTTCCGGTCATCTCCTTTCACTCCGGCGATTTTTTCGGCCAATTCCGGCAACTTTATCCGACGAATTTTTGTAAGACTCAAATTTCTCCCTCTCTTTGCATTTTAATTGCTGGGACTTGGTAGACAATATGAGTAAATTGCAAAAGGCTAGCAAACCCATTCCCCCGGGTCTTCCACCTAGGGATAAATCGAAATTTGTGGGAGCTATGGCCGAGGACCATTTCGGGTCTTGGGAGATTGTAAAAATAAATGTTGAGCCAGGCTTTGATTTTACCGGAATGGACCTTGATGACATTGTGGCAAGGTACAAATGGCAACATCTCGGATCCAAGCTTCTCAATGCCGGGTCTACTATTTTGGTGAGAGAATTCTATGCAAATCTTTGCGAGCTAATAATGTTAGGGACGATCGAAATCCCGAGTCCAGGGGCAAAAGTGTTGATTATTCTGTGGAGACGATCAACAAGTTTTTAAAATGGAAAGTGACACTCCAACTAGGGAATGTCAATTCACTAAAGCGTTGAAATCAGTCAACAGAAATAATTGGAAATCGACGATGAAGGATTTGATTGTTCCCACTTTCGGAACTCTTGACCCAAAAGTTGTGGCCAAAGGGAAAGTGGCAAAGTCGTGTGATCTGCCCAGGTCTTTGAAGTTCTTGCACCGCTTTATTTGTGAAAGGATCTTGCCGAGTGGGCATGATCATGAAGTGAACTGGAAGCGGGCATTGCTTTTGCATTTGTTATGGCAGGGGGAATATGTTGATACCGGCCGAGTTATTCATGATGAAATTAAGCGAACGGCGGGTAATTTAAGCCAGTCCAACTTCAATTTTCCTCTGTTGATCACCGCTTTGTGTGCTAAAGGGAAGGTGAATATGACCGGTGGGGGAGTGAATAAGGATTTGAGGTGTTCGGGAATGATCAATGTGAAAACTTTTGTAGAGAAGAGCCACCCAAAACAGAGCGGAGAGGGGTCCTCTAAAAGAAAGAAAGTGGTCGAGGAAGAGGAAGAGAGTGAGGAGGAGGAAAGTGAGGTTCCCGATAGGGAAAGAGTAGAAGCGTGGAGAGCAGAGATGAGCTCTCAATTATCTCTTTTGAGGGGGGAGTTCGGGGAATTGAGGGTGGAGGTTAGCGGGATGATTCAAAGGCAAACGTCCGAGTTTGCGGATGCCCGTGCGTGGAGGGCACAAGAATCGGCGGATGCCCAAGCTTGGAGGGCCCAACAATCTGCGGATGCCCAAGCTCATTGGGCCCGCCAAGAGAGTCTCCTTCAGCAATATTTTGGCCACCAAGCTCCTCCGTATCCCCCGCCCCAGTGATTGGTTGAGGTACACCCGCCCTTTTTACTTTCCATGTCTACGTGCATTGGGGTCAATGCATAATTTAGGTTTGGGGGTGTGGGTGTTTATTTGATTGGTTTTGCTTTGTGTCTGCTATCACCATGCTATTATTATCTAGCGTAGTTAGTGTAGTTTAAAGTAGTGTTAGTTATTTAAAAAAAAAAAAAGAAATTGTTGTCCATTTTTGCTAAATTTTGAGGTTGCCATTGAAGTCAATGATGATATGAGAGATGTATTTTGTATTGCCATTTTGTGTGTTGTCATGTTGGGAATTGAAAGCATATTGAATCGTTTAAACCTTAGATTGCACCATCATCATTTCACTTCCATTCTTGTCCGGATCATTGTCATTTTGCCTAAGTACTTTTATAGGATCATTTTGTCATTTTCGGGGTTGCTAGAACATGATTGCACAATTGCTAATATCAAGTCAAATAGGCTAGTGAATATTGGGGCATGGCTTGAGTTGGTCAACTTAGGAAATCTTGGCTTGTATTGTATTGTAAATAGGGGGCAAGTATAAAGTTATGTATGTTAAAAAAAAGAAGAGAAAAAAAAAATAGAAGAATAAGTGTCGCGTTAAGAAGAGGAAAGGAATGACAAGGATTAAAGAAAAAGCACGAGAAATATCAAAAAAAAAAAAAAAGTTGAATCCTTGGTACCGATTCCCGCTCCGAGAATGATTAAACATTCTTGTACCTACGTGACACAAATAATATGTTTAGCGGTTCAACTTGTCCCCCTATCTTTGAGTGTTTGTAAGTGACCAAGGAAGAGTTTTGTAGTGAGGATTCATTGTAATTGTAGTGAACTTCCTAAGCCATGTTCCCAATATGATTAGCCGGGTTAGCAATTGTGTAAGAGTGCCTATGGACACCTTTCGTATGCTTTAGTGTATATTCATCCTCTTTTGAGTTAGGACATGACAAAACGACCCTATAACGGGATTTAGGTTGGTGACAATGATCCAAAACATCAATTCCATTCACCGGCTAAGATGAAAATCGAGGGTTGAATGATTCAATGTGATTATAATTTCTTGTTATGATGAACATGCATTTTTGGTATAATTGGTGAAGTTTCTGAGACTTACATTGGGCAAGCTATGGCATTTTGGACAACACAAAAACTTTGGGTTAATCTCTTTATTGTTGTTTGCTTCCTAGTAGTTATTGTTTAATTTTGTGGTGTTTTATTTTACTCGGGGTCGAGCAAAAGATAGGTTTGGGGGTATTTGATGGATGTATTTTATACATCCAAATTATGTCCCTAAAATTCTATTTATTGTGAAATCCTGAGTAAAAAGTGCTTTTAATTTGTGTTTGTTAGTGTTTGTGTTAGACAGGGAAATGGGTGATTTTTGGCAATTTTATTTGAAGAAAAGATGAAATTCTGAGCATAGCAAACTTTGGGAGGACCTAGAGGGAATATCTCAGCATTGGGCTTGAAGGGAATTAAAAGAATGAGTTGATCCATAATGGGCGAACGCCCTTTAGCTCCTGTGCCAGCGCCAATGAATTGGCCGTGGCCATACGGCGGTCGCCGTATCTCCATGGGCGGTCGCCCTTAGCCACTTGGCCGGCCAGCTTCCTCAGCATCCAAGGCCACGTCCTGCTGGCTTCCTCCATGGGCCTCCTTGTTTGTTTTTAGGGCTTTAAGCTTTGCAAAAAGCCTTTTCCTTTGCCTTGTTCCCTTTGTGTATAAATAGAAAGTTGTTTTCATTTTTTAGGGGGATGATTATTGTGGGAAGAACAAAAGAGAGGCAAGAACTTAGAGAGAGAAAGTTAGAGGTTTTGTGATTTTCTTCAATCAAGATAAGTTGTTTTATGTTTGTATTAATTAGTTTTGTGTATTTAATGCTTAATATGAGTAGCTAATCTTTTAATTTCATGGATTGGGTAGTAATTTAGTCATTTATGTTATGTCATTGATTATTTTATCTCATTAATTGATGTTTTGTTCATCTTTGCTCTTTTCATCAAAGTTTATTGGATTAAAGTGTGGTTGATTCCTATTTTGTTCCTTTTAACTTATTGGGTGTCAATGTCCTATATTGATTTGAGGATTTTTGACTTAGACTTTTGCTAGATGATGAAATTTATGGGTGTTCTTGATTGATACTCAATGGGTTTTGGTTCATAAAATCTTTAAAACTTAAAGCTTTCCTTTTTAATCACTTGGACTTGATTTGCAAAAAGTGATTGAATAGAATTGAAGAGATTAAAATCCGGCGGCCTTACCGTATCAATCTTGCCTTTAGTGATTGAACCCAAGATTGAAATTACTATATTTTTCTATATCAATGGCATAGTATTTTGTGATTAAATGAAATCCAATCCATGGAATCCTCTGTTATTATTGTTTTTACTCTCCATTTGAATTTGGTCTCTTTGTTTACTTGCTATTCCTAGATTTAATTCTAATTCTTGATCTTTGTAGCTGTTAGTTTAATCAAAAACAAACCCCCCCCCCTTGGTTACCTTTTCTTTGTATACTGTTTGAGTTAGCTTGGTCATACACATAGTCCTTGTGGTTCGACCCCTACAATAGTATATTGCTACAAGTTGGCACTCGTACTTGCGAGGGTTTTATAACAAGAAGTGGGTAGAGAATTAATATTCATCAATAGCGTCGAAGGATCTTCCATCCGTAAAGATCCCACCTCAAAGGTAGCGGCATAACTCAGATCAGTCAGTGGCATCTGCTCCAGCCCGTACTGCCGCAGAACCAATGATGGAATATAGAAAGACGTCTGAGACAGCCCCAGCACTCTGACGATCAACAGGCCCTCCTGAGCGGTCCTACAAGTCTGTAACTTCCAATGGGGAACCCACCATCGCAAGTGATGCGTGCAAAGTCTGGCCATCCAGAGCTCCAGCTCAGCCTGATCGCCCCCTATCACCAGAGGACGTCGCGAGAAAGACCAAGCGTCACAAGACATTGGCACCTCAGGCATCATCTGCAGCCTCTCCCTCAACCACATGGTCAGCATAGCGGGACTCCCTCCCCACATGTATCGGCTACCGGTCGTCATCCGGCCTATGCCCAGGAATGTCTCGCCCAAGACCAATGGCACGATGTCTCCCCCACTCCGGCACTGCCTCAATAGGTCCAGGACACTGTGATGGCACACACCCAGAGACGTGAATGTGAACAGAGTAGCAATCACGCACAGAGCAAACGCGTCCCACGAAAAGACGCTCCCTCGGCTCGCAAATATTTCGGGCGGTCCGAAATGTCAACGTAATCGGTATCTTGTATCGGCATCCCGTATGCTTCTCCGGCCGAGATACCAAACAAAGACACTAGCTTCTCAACGGTGGCTATGCCACCCGCATACGGAAGAACTAGGCTGTTCCGTCTCAGGTCCTCCAGAATGGCCCGGAAATCTTCAAACGTAGGAGTGATTTCGTTGTACGAAAAAGCTGTACACATGCCTCCGTGCGTCCCAGAACCGAGACGCGGCTCTCAAAAGATCCCAATCTGGCATGAGCTCCTTCAAAGCCCAAACAGATTTAATCCCGTAACAGCCTTCGAAAAACCTTTTGTTCTGCCTCGTGTGGTTCCGTACCCACGACTGAAAGTTGTCCAAATATCGCTCTTGCATCCGAGATGATAACTTGGGAAAGGGAGCCATGTCAGAAAATGAAAGGAACCTTGGAATCTTGAGAGAATTTAGCCAGATGAACAAAAAACTATGCGCAGTTTCTTAAACAATTGCAAAACTGAAACTGCAATTTAAAGAATCTGGAAATTCATTCCAAGTCCGGCCGGACTCCCTCTGCAGTTGACTTGGTCAACTCTGCAGCCAGCTGCCCCTAAATTGGAAACATTTCCAAGCCACTCCCTGTTCACCTTTGAGAAATCTGCGTGCTGCCCATGGTTTCATGCAACAAATACCAGTATCCCTTCCGCCCCGGGCTCGTGCAACAGTGCAAATAATTAATAATTAGTGCATACATGCTTAATTTTTGACCCGTTCAATTTTTAATGCATTTCTTATTTTATTTTTGATTAACCTACTTCCTTATTTGCCAAAAATAACAGAAGGTGATCACAGAATAAATATGCGAAGTACAGGTTCCGCCCCACGGGCGCCTTTTTGCAAATACAGTTCAAGTCAAAATTTGTTCCTGACAAATACATGCATTTTGTCTAAACAAAGCAGTAAAGAAAGAAAGCAGTAAAAGGGGACTACTCGAGTCCCGCTCGTCATCCGTACACTCGGCGTCTTTGCTCCGCGACTTGCGGATCCATCGCAAACAGGAACTCGCCAAATTCCTCCAGCCGGGAATAGGCGAAGGGCCTCCTCGGAGTACGCGAACTCGAGGACTCCCCCCTCTCGCGCCCCGAGTGCGCAGAAGAAGGAGCTCCAAATCCAGCCGTTCCGCCCGCGAACTGGCCGAACCCCTGTGTAAAGTCCTCCCCACCGGCTGTGGGAGCAGGCGAATCTCTCGGCCTAGGCGGCCCCCGATCACGGACGTCCACGCTCCTCCGGGAACTGCACCGCATGAACTCCACGAGCCTCCTAGCGTAGGCGGACCACCCGTCCACCAGCCTCATGGCGTCATTGTACGTACGGCCAGATACCTGCGAACCAGGAAAGTCATCAGAAAGCGAGCAGAAAGTACAGATGCAACATGTGCAGAATGCTACTATCAAATGCAGAAAAAAAAAAAAAGATTCCTTCCATTTTGGTCCCTCAACTTTTGGCAATTCCAATTTTACCTCTTTTTGGGCCTCCCCAAAAGTGTAAAATTTCCCCCAGTTAGACATTTCTAACACCCCATCCCCCGAGGATAAATTCTCAGTTAGTTTTCACTAACGCTCGTCTCCAGACGTTAAATTCCCAGTTAGTTTTCACTAACGCTCGTCTCCTGACGTTAAATTCAGTCCAGTTGACGTTTGACATTCAAACGTTCAATCATGTCTCCGGACATTCCAGTTACTATTCCGTCTCCCGACGTTAAAATTTAATAATGGTCCTCACCATTAAATCCACAATCGCGACCTTTCACGGTCCGATTTCAATCCTCAATCGCGACCTTTCACGGTCCGATTTCAATTCTCAACCGCGACCTTTCACGGTCCGATTCCAAATCTCAATCGCGACCTTTCACGGTCCGATTTCAATTCTCAATCGCGACCTTTCACGGTCCGATTTCAATCCTCAATCGCGACCCTTCACGGTCCGATTTCAATTCTCAATCGCGACCTTTCACGGTCCGATTTCAAGTCTCAATCGCGACCTTTCACGGTCCGATTTCAAGTCTCAATCGCGACCTTTCACGGTCCGATTCCAAGTCTCAATCGCGACCTTTCACGGTCCGATTCCAAGTCTTAATCGCGACCTTTCACGGTCCGATTCCAATTCTCAACCGCGACCTTTCACGGTCCGATTCCAATTCTCAATCGCGACCTTTCACGGTCCGATTCCAATCCTCAATCGCGACCTTTCACGGTCCGATTTCAATTCTCAATCGCGACCTTTCACGGTCCGATTCCAATCCTCAATCGCGACCTTTCACGGTCCGATTCCAATCCTCAATCGCGACCTTTCACGGTCCGATTTCAATTCTCAATCGCGACCTTTCACGGTCCGATTCCAATTCTCAATCGCGACCTTTCACGGTCCGATTTCAATTCTCAAATCGCGACCTTTCACGGTCCGATTCCAATCCTTAATTGCGACCTTTCACGGTCCGATTTCAATTCTCAATCGCGACCTTTCACGGTCCGATTTCAAATCCTCAACCGCGACCTTTCACGGTCCGATTCCAATTCTCAATCGCGACCTTTCACGGTCCGATTCCAATTCTCAATCGCGACCTTTCACGGTCCGATTCCAATTCTCAATCGCGACCTTTCACGGTCCGATTCCAATCCTCAATCGCGACCTTTCACGGTCCGATTCCAATTCTCAATCGCGACCTTTCACGGTCCGATCTCAATCCTCAATCGCGACCTTTCACGGTCTGATCTCAATCCTTAATCGCGACCTTTCACGGTCCGATCTCCAATCCTTAATCGCGACCTTTCACGGTCCGATTTCAATCCTTAATCGCGACCTTTCACGGTCCGATTTCAATCCTTAATTGCGACCTTTCACGGTCCGATTTCAATCCTCAATCGCGACCTTTCACGGTCCGATTCCAATTCTCAACCGCGACCTTTCACGGTCCGATTTCAATTCTCAATCGCGACCTTTCACGGTCCCGTCTCAAACAGTCAATCCCGACCTTCGCGGTCTGACCTCCACTCTCCTATCGAGACCTTCGCTGTTCGTCTTCTCGGCAACAGCAATAAGCCCAAACCCCAAGGCACGAACGCCTTGCAATAATCCCTCTTTGGCCATCCTCATAAGACCGAACACCTTTTCACTTCAGTAAGTGAACATTCATCTCCCCGGCCGCCCGTCGTAAGCCCGATCGTTCCACCTCAGCGGCAACAGCAATAAGCTAGAACCCCAAGGCACGAACGCCTCGCAACAATCCCTCTTCGGCCATCCAGGTAAGCCCGAACGCTCATCCCCAGCAGGATAAAACTGGCAACAGCAATAAGCCCAGCACCCAAGGCACGAACGCCCTCGTCAACATCGCAACTCCGGTTTGAGGCGCCACACGCCCTCGAAGGTTTCAGAAGTCCCAGGTTCAGACGCCTCCCAACAGTCTCCATTCAGGTGCAGGTACCTCGCGAATGGTCTCATCCAGGTTTAGACGCCTCCTAACAGTCTCGCTCAGGTCAAGGTCCCCATGCGCGGCCCTTGCCCCCTTTCGAACTATGATCGGCTTGATTCCCGCTCGGGATACGTAGGAATCCTTTTCGCTAAGGGTCCAGCCAGCTGACCGCTCAGGTCTCTTTCAAAGTAAGGCATCCCGATTTGGATCCTTATCTTTTTCAACGACCCCACCTCCTTCGGAGGAGACGTCGCTGAGGGGCTAACTGTAAGTACCCAAATCCGGATCGTCCAAATCCGTCAGAAAGTTAACCGAAATCCGTTAGCGGCCCGCTCCAGGTTAACCGGAACTCGTTAAACTCCCGTTCTTTGTGCCAACGAGACGTCCCAGGACTGCCCCGTGCATCCCGACGTCGAACCGTACTTAACACGTGTCATCTCACGTAAAAGTATGGCTTTCCCTGAAAAACGCATTTTCCGGCACTTTCCGGGGGCGTTTCAGACATTTTCCGGACTGTTATTTTAAAAAACGGACAAAACCGGGACCGGGGGACAAAATCCCACATGGCTGGTGACTCAGAGGGGCACGTGGCAGCCATGCCACCTCCCTCTAGTCACCCTTCAATCAAATTCAAAGGGAAAAGACCAAAATACCCCTGATTTGCAAGACTAGTCCGGTCGGACTCCCTGTGCACTTTTCCTGAAATTGCCAGCAAGTCCCCCAGATTTCCAAAATACCCAAAAACCCCCTGGATTCAGTCCAAGTCCGTCCGGACTCCTACTGCAATTTTTACCCTATAAATAGAAGTTGTTGTCAAAGGCAAAGAGGACCAAAATTTACTCCAAAAATTCACCACCCCCTCGGCCCAACTGATTTTCACCTCTTCCGAGCTTTCGTTCTGTCTCGATTCGCGTGAAACCTTCGTATTTCGATCAAATACGCACCCTACTACTTCGAAACAACTTTTCGAATCACTTTCCGTGTCCCGTACACACCTCCCGAGCCAAAGGAGTCGACCCTAGCCATAGGTATAACCCCCTCTCTCTAAATCTTTCGTTCCGTCTCGGTTTACGCGCCAATCGCTATAACCGTTTCGAACGTCGTTATCGAAATGTAGACGCCTCCGTCTAACGGGGTCCGATACGTTTTAGCCCCTCGATCCTCTTCTCTTTCCGTAAGAGAAGTAATCACGGGTTAAAACGGCGTTCCGACCCCGTTCCGTTTACTTTTATTGTCATTTACCAATTCCGGATCGATCGATCCGTCGATCGCCATTTTAATTTCTGTTATTTACAAATCTGAGTCGTTTGGCCTCGTTGATCGTCATTTACAATTCCGAGCCGATTGGCCTCGTCGATCGTCATTTACGATTCCGGATCGTTTGATTCCGTTGACACTGCTTTAAATACTGTCATTTACAAGTCCGACCCGTTTGGATCGTGATAGTATTTACTTTTCAAAGTCTGAGTCGCAACCCGATTCGTTGATCGCATATCATTTAATACACATTTTTCCCGTAAAAATCGTTAACAATGTAATGCCCGGTTCAAAACCGGAGTTCGTCCGTCGAACTCTCTTTCAAAACGCGCGAAATGACGTTCGGCCTCCGAATGCTCGTCTTCAAACTAAAAGCCGCCATTTGACACTTAAAATCATTTAATACGCATTTTTCCCGTAAAAATCGTTAACAATGACTCGCACTGTTCAAAATCGACGTTTGCCACGCAAACGCTCATTTCAAACTCAAAATCGACGTTTGCCACGCAAACGCTCATTTCAACTTAAAATCGACGTTTGCCACGCAAACGCTCATTTCAAACTCAAAACCGACGTTTGTCATTCAAACGCTCGTCTTTTCAAAAGTCACCTAATCAACGTTTGTCATTCAAACCAAGATTAAGCTTGTCATTCAAGCCCCCATTTCAAAAACACACACACACACACACGATTTTGAGAAAGGTAGAAAGACTCGTCATGCGAGGCGTTTCGGGCGATCTCGTAATACTCTACCCGAAACGTAACGTGACCTCCGAACCTAACAATCTCTGGTACTAAAAGCTTTTTACTCGTTTTTGCTGCCAATAAAAATGATCCCCGTTTTCAAAAGCCTTTTCCTAAGTTTTTGCTACCAATAAAAATGACACCTTTTCACAATAGCCGTTTCTCAACGTTTGGGCTCAAAATATAAAAACCGCGTGGCGACTCCTCATTTTTTCCTTCCCATGAAGCGAGGTCTCAGACACCAACCCCCGCGAAAGACAACCGCGTTTCGCGCCCCGTCCGCGCAAAATCCCGGGTAATTTCAAGTACGAAAATGTATTAAGACTTGAAGCGTGGATATTGGTGGAATGGGATGAAAAGGGAAATTGCGGATTATGTGTCTAAGTGTTTAACTTGTCAACAAATCAAGGCCGAGCATCAGAGACCGGCGGGACTACTTCAACCATTAGACATTCTGGAGTGGAAATAGGAAGGGATTTCGACGGATTTTGTATCGGGTTTGCCTCTTACCGCGAAGAAGATGGATGCTATTTGGGTTATTATGGATAGATTGACAAAGTCGGCTCATTTTCTAAACTATGTTTTAGCACGACGTTCCATCCTCAAACCGACGGTCAGTCAGAAAGAACCATTCAGATACTTGAGGATATGTTACGGGCTTGTGTGATGGATTTTCAATTGTCTTGGGAAGATCACCTACCGTTAGTTGAGTTTGCTTACAACAACAGTTATCAGTCTAGCATTGAGATGGCTCCGTATGAAACGTTGTATGGTAGAAAGTGTAGATCTCCGATGTGTTGGGATGAGGTTGGTGAAGCAAGGCTTTGGGGCCCGGATTTGGTTAGAGATTCGACGGAGAAAATCAAGGTGATTCGTGATAGATTGAAGACGGCTCAGAGTAGACAGAAAAGCTACGCCGACAATAGAAGACGGGACTTATCTTTTCAAGTGGGTGACTTCGTGTTCTTGAAGGTCTCTCCGAGGACGAAAATTAAAAGATTTGGTAATAAGGGTAAATTGGCTCCGAGGTTTGTTGGTCCGTTCGAGATTCTAGAAAAGATTGGGGCTTTGGCTTACCGGTTAGCGTTAACTCCATCTTTTTCTTTGCTTCATGATGTGTTTCATGTTTCAATGTTGAGAAAGTATTGTCATGACCCCTCCCATATATTGAGTTCTCCTCCCGATGAGATTCAGGCGGATAAGTCTTTTGTTGAAGAACCATTGAGAGTCTTGGAGTTTCAGGTTAAGGAGTTGAGAACTAAGAGCATTCCGGTAGTGAAGATCCTATGGAAGAATCATACCATTGAGAAAGCAACGTGGGAGCTAGAGTCGAAAATGAGGGAGAAATATCCTTGGTTGTTTGAGCGTGCAAGTAAGTCTTTTTAAAATTCGGGGCGAATTTTCTTTAAGGGGGAGTGAGTGTAACGATCCTAAACCTAGGCACTATTTTAGCATCCTATTATATGCATTTTATATTATTGGTTGACTTTATGTGCTTACTTTATGTCTTAATTCTTATGTTAAGTAAAGTTGGTTGTGAAATAATTTTAAAGCCTTAGGGTTAAAAGGGAAATAAAATAAAGTAGCTTGGGGAAAGTATAATAATTGAAAATAAATAAATTATTATAAGTAGTTGAGGTGGGTAGTGTAAATAATTGAAGTTGTGGTGTAGTTGCATTTTTCTAAACCTTGGAGGGCTTAGTGGTACATCTTTGGAAGATTTAATTTAATGTAGTGATGGGGGGCCACGCTTCTCCCCTTTTTGCCTCACCCTTCCTTGACCTCCCCATTTTCCCTCATCATCTTCTTCTTACTTCCTCCCAAATTCTCCCTGAAAAACCTCTCTCCAACGTTTTCCTTCTAAAAATCATAATAAATCCAATTCCTTCTCATTCTTCGATCCATTGGCATTTTCTTGTTCAGGGTGTCGAGGGGAGCGCATCAAGCTAGGAAAATCGTCGTTCCATCTCATATTGCTAATGTGAGTTATTATGACTTTCCTTCAATTAAATGTTCATGAAATAATTGATGTTGATATTGTTGTTATAATTGTTGTTTGAGATGTTAGGACACTTTCTGGGAGTTGAGAAATTGAGTAATGACCTAGAAGTATGTTGTTGTTCATGGAAGTTGATAAAGAATGTAAGAATGTGGTTTGAGATAGAATAAGAATGTAAATTTGAAATGTGGTGGTGAAATGAGTAGGAAATCAAATCATAAGTAGTCTAGGTTTATACTACTTTGGGTTTAAATGATTTAGAATGATATTAGTCAAGTTAGTAAACTCTCTTATGTTCACAAATTTGAGGAAGCTTGGCTTGGGATTTTAGTTCAGCTGCTGATTTTAGGAAATTAGGCTTGGGCGGTCGCCCATGTGGGGGCTGAGCGGCCGCCCATCTGTCCAGCGTCTTGACCTTTAGTCTTTCTCTGCTTGGGCGGTCGCCCATGTTTGCTTGGGCGGTCGCCCATGTTTCCTTGAGCGGTCGCCCATCTCCACAGAAACTTCACCCCTTTTTACCCCTTGCTTAGGCGGTCACCCATACCTTCTTGGGCGGTCGCCCATGTCAACAGATGTTCCTCCAGTTTCCTTTCTTGCTGATTTCTACCAACAACCACTTATCATGATCCCTAACCATTTTAAAGTAGTAGAAACCTAATCTACCTAGGATATGAATTAATCCTCTTTAACTTAGGTTAAAGTAGAATAATTTAGCTACGCAAAGACATCTCATTGGGTTAGAATGGAATTGTGGAAGTACGTTAAGTATTACTCGGAAAACGCTTAGTAGCCTTGTTTGGCCACTTAACCAATGTGACTCCAACTTGGGAAATTGAGCTTGGACCTTTATAGAGGCCATGTATTGTTATATATTGACTATGTAGGGTTGATTAATGATACCTTGTTGCCTTACTTGAATACATATTCATTGATTGTGCTATGCATAGTGTATTAAATAAATGTTGCACTATGATATTGGTTGAACATGAGTATAATTTACCATGTGGTTATATTTCTTATTCCTTTGGTGGATTTTATTTTAAGTAACTATTATGTGCTTGAACTTGTGTTAATCAGCTTATGTTGGGGGTATAGCGTAATACGATCAATTATGGAAAGTGTGACCTAATGTGATTGGATTATGTTATACCTGTGACCGTTCCCTCCTGTGGCCACATGTTGGGGTTATAGCATCTGTATTGAGCCAAAAGCATTACAGAGTTGCTACTATCTTATATGGTTCCCTGAAAAACGGGTCTTATAAGAAGTGAATAATGCTCAAGCAGTTCACTAATTAGTGGAGTTTTATCTCCAATGTTGTACGACTATTGTTCAGACGGGAAAAGGTAAACCGAGGTAATGTAAGGTGTTTACAGCTTTCCCAACGTGTTATATGCACCTTGTTATGTGTTGCATTTTACTTGGCATATTGCTGCATTCATAATAGCTTGCTTAGATTTATTCTCACCCCTCTCCCTTTAATGTTTTTAGATCCCGAGACAGGCGGACCGGCCAAGTAAGGACGGGAAGGAGTTTGAAAGTGGTATTTTGGGATTGTCGGGGTATATATAGGTTGGCGTAGAAGTTATATTTTGGTATAATTTCTTTATGGAGTTGTGTATATAAAAACTTAGTTTCTACGTTATAACCCAAAATCTTTTGTAACTAAAATAGGTTGCTACATTTAAAGTTATTCAACTCTTCCTCCAATGTGGAGAGGAATGGAGTTATTTTGAAATGATTATGTTAAGTATGTTTAAGTTTGTAAGTTAAATCAAAGTTTTAAAATTTTAGGAAGTCTTGGAGTTAGTTGGGGACGTTCCAGCTCGGGACACGTGTTGGTTCCGGGTCGGGGTCCTCACACACAGAAAGCTTGAAGCGTACACTCCTAACACCTTCAATCTTCAATTTCTGCTCATTACCAACTTTGATTTCTCCAAAATTTCCCTCCGATCGCAAAGTGTCAAACATAGCTCGATCCTTACAAATATGTACTGAAGCAGCTGAATCTAGCACTCATTCAGACTTCTTCTCCTCAATTACATCAGCAGCAGCTATAGTTTCTGTCAAAAGAAAATCTCCATTATCACTACCACTATCAATCGTGTTAACGTTCTCTTCGTCAACCTTTTTCTTTCCTTTCACACCACGTAAACTTTTCAAATCATCACGAAATTGTGGGCAACGCATCTGCATATGACCAGTCTCTCCACAGTAGAAGCACTCAATCTTACTCATATCTCTAGCTCCCCTAGATTGAGACTTTTCTCTTCCTTTTGAGCCACCACGATTATAATTTCTCCCTCTTTCAGAACCCTCCTCAACTAGTACTCTGTCACCATTGGAGAAGCTATCACTCCTCGTCATCCTTTCATTATCCCTCAACGCCTTAACCACATCATCAAGTGTTAAAGTAGTCCTACCTGTCAACATCGTCTGTACAAAAGGCTTGTAGGACTTAGGTAATGAAGCCAACAATAACAAAGCTTGCTCCTCATCTTTAATTGTCTCATCAACATTAGACAATCGACATACTAGTTGACCGAAAGAATTAATATGGTCATGCAAAGTACTCCCTTCATCAAACTTCAAACAATATAAATCCATCTTTAAGAACAATCGATTAGTCAACGAGACGCATAGATACTAGCAAGTTTCTCCCAAATATCCCTTGGTGTTGTCTCTTTCAAAACACTAAATTTAATTTCGGGAGCAAGTGCTAACCATATCGTACTCGAAGCCCTCTTCTGAATTTTGGCCCAATCTACGTCTTTCATCCCATCCGGTTTGTTTTCTTCCAAAGCTTTATCGAGTCCCTGTTGAACCAACACGTCTTGGATTGTCATCTGCCACACCGTGAAATCCATCTTCCCATCAAAAACCGAAACTTGATACTTCGATTATATTTTGGGTGGAGTAGGCTTTTAGCCGAACCACGAAATATTGTGTGTTTTGTCTTTATTTCGTGTGTGTGCTGTTTGATTTCTCTTGTTGCGAATTTCTTGTATAGGTGAGCGATCTTAACAATTAGTGATGATCATGGTTTGGAAGACCGATGGTAAAGAGATGAGTGAGAACCATAATGGGAAAACAAGGCGAAAGCGAGGGTGAGGAAATGAAGATAGTTTGAAGTCAATATATTTCTTGATTCCAGGAAAACGTAGCTATGATCACAAGGTCGGGTTGGAGAAGCCATTGATGAATCTATTGATGAATCTTCTGGTGAAAGAAAGAACGGAGGATAATGTGAAGATGAATGTATGATACTCCCTCCGTCCCATTGATAGCTTCACTTTTTGTCAAAATGGGTGTTCCGTTAAAAGCTTCACCTTTCCTAAAATGGCAAAGAATCTTTACTATTCCACCCACTCATTCTCTCTCCTATTTCACTTTTATACTTCAACACTTTTCAAATTTACTATTTTCTCAACAGCTCCACTCATTCTCTCTCTTATTTTACTTTTACACTCACAATATTTTCTCCACTTATCTTTTTCCTTAATTTGCGTGTCATGCTCAAAATGATGAACCTATAAATGGGATGGAGGGAGTACTTCTTAGGGGAATGGGCCAAACAGGAAAACTTCAGCATCAATGGAAAAGACTTCTTCAAGCAGTAGTGGCATGAAGAAAAAAAGGCTGGATCATGCCATTAAGATAATAAAAGATTCAAAGGACCGGAAACATTTAAAAATTGAAATATTAAGAATAAATCAATTCAAGTTACTCTCAATTATTGTGCTCAGGATAAACAATTAAATACTCAATAAAGAATGTACAATACAATCAGAACCCTAGTTGAAAATCAAATTAATTGGATAAGACGAAAAAGTGTTACAGATATTATCCTATATTGAGAATTGACAAACATTGTCTATGACATATAAAGATCTTGGGTCACTCTCCTTGACGCCAATTGATTTTAAGATGAAACCTCAAACTTTAAGATGACATCAAAGCAGGTCCTTACACCACCAACCGCTTCAACACATCAGCAAAGCAAATATCTGAATTTCGTAAAACAAATACCCTACACCATTCAAGAAATGAAGATAAACTACATAACATACTCGAAAACTTCATCAAAATATTTCAAACAAGTTCATTACATTACACAATCCATTACTCATATAAGCACAAGATTTTTAATAATTAATGAGTAATTCACAATAAACATCCCAAATTATAATATAATCATAGAAATCTTAATTTCGCAACCACACAACTAATGTACCACAGGGTACCATCAATGCGGCAAGAAAAACAAGAATCATAACACCAGACTCTCGAACAAGCTTCTTATCGTCAATGGCCAAGCTAACACACTCCTTAGAAACCTCCACCCCAATATCAAATCCAGATTCCTCATGCAAATCCTTGCAGTTCACATACAGAACAGTGTATGAATTCACTAATGGGGCCATAAACATAGTCCAAAACATAGACACATTCAAGATTTGGAAGACTTGCACATAACTCCATGGATCAACAATGGTGTAAATCTGTGTAGAAATTCCAAGAACTATTACCCAAATCGAAATCCCGCGTAGTAGAAGTATTGATAATGAAGATCGTTTCATTCCTTTGACTAAAGAGAAGCTTATTCGAAGAGGGTCGAACCACCATTTTGATTCTACGACGGAGATTACGGCGGCTATTGTCAAGATCAAATGGAATGATATTAAGAATAATAGTACGATGACGGCGAAGGTTAAGGTATAGTTTAAATCAAATCCGAGGATCTTGAGAAGGGAAGAAGAGAAAAGCGATAACAGGATGGAGTCTAGGAGTAATATAGCTATGGAAGCGAGGGTAGTGGAGGCTAGAGTGAAGAAAGATTTGGAGAGAGAATTGATGGTGGAGGAGAGATTGAGGGGTTTGCCGTGGAGGGCTTGGTGGGTACTGTGGGCGGTGGTGGCAACGGCGGCGATGTAGAGAGAGAGGAGTAGGAGGGAGTAGAGGAGAGAGAGAGGTATGGAGGTAGATGTCAAGGAAATGGGGTTGGAGATGGTGAAGGAGAGGAGGGAGGTGAGGGAGATGAAGAGAGGGAAGAAGAAGAGGAAGGAGAGAGAGAGGAAATGGGCAGTATTGGAGTTAACTATTTGGTTTGACATGGAGAAGAAGGTGGTGTGGGTGATGGGTTTTGGTGGAGAAGACATGAACGTATGGATGATTGAAGCTTGTCTCTGGAGGATTGGGAATTGGATAGAAGAAGTTTAAAGGGGGTTGTTGGAAAAGTTTTATACTACTAAACGGTAAATACTAAATACAGAGAACGAAAAATACAGAGAACGAAATATTCCAATTTTGCCCTTCCGTCTCGTGTGTTTCTACACGATATTTTCTCCTTATACCGTGTATATTCACACGACACACTTCGCAGGAAAATTCCAATCGTTCACCCATGGACACTGCGAACGATATCATCATCAACAACGAAGCAGGTCTCCAATGGTTGATAGGTTCTCCCTTCGTCTCTCCCCTCACAGTAATATCCACCTTCAGGTGCATTCACACCCACCCCTCCGACCCCTTTTCACCTGATTTCGTCAGAGAATCAATCAGGTAACCCTAACTCCCAATCATCTGATTCTTTGTTTGCCTGTGCGTTTGTGATTGATTTAGTTGAATTTTTTCCGTGCAGATGATTTGAGGACACTTTTGTTGAAAGGGTTTGAAGTAATTGGAGCATTGATTGTTGGAAAAGGAGGTTCTGATTTCAAAGGGAATGTTAGTGACGCCATTGATGCGTCCAGTATAAGAGGAACTCTATTTTCAGTTTATCTCGTGTAATCTAACACGAGAAGATTCTCGTGTGATTTTACACGAGATTTATCTCCGTCCACCATTATAAGGGCCCTTTCATTTGATTGAATATTCAGGTTTTTGTAATCGGTTGTTTCGTGTTGATTATGATGATGGTTGTTGATGTTTTGATAATGGGTTTTGCCTAATTCTTCACTCATCTCGTATGGATCCACACGAGATGTGTCTCGTGTGGATATACACGAGATGTATATCGTGTGTATCCACACGAGATGTGTCTCGTGTGGATACATACGAGACACATAAAACCCTAAATACCCTAAATAATAGCACATATTTGTAACTCAATTTCCATTTGGATTTTGAGGAAACTCATGTAGATGAAAAATATTTTAAATGTCATTTAGAATGTAGAAAAAAATTAAAAAAAATAAACGAGGTAGCCGTATACCATTTTTGGCAAGATCGGGAACACATAAAACCCTAAACACCCTAAATAATGGCACATATTTGTAACTCAATCTCCATTTGGATTTTGAGGAAACTAATGTAGATGAAAAACACTTTAAATGTCAATAAGAATCTAGAAAAAAATTAAAAAAAAATAAACGAGGTAGCCGTATACCATTTTTGGCAAGATCGGGACACATAAAACCCTAAAAACCCTAAATAATGGCACATATTTGTAACTCAATCTCCATTTGGATTTTGAGGAAACTCATGTAGATGAAAAACACTTTAAATGTCACCTAGAATCTAGAAAAAAATTAAAAAAAAATAAACGAGGTAGCCGTATACCATTTTTGGCAATATCGGGACACATAAAACCCTAAAAACCCTAAATAATGGCACATATTTGTAACTCAATCTCCATTTAGATTTTGAGGAAACTCATGTAGATTAAAAACACTTTAAATGTCACCTAGAATCTAGAAAAAAATTTAAAAAAATAAACGAGGTAGTCGTATGCCATTTTTGGCAAGATCGGGACACATAAAACCCTAAAAACCCTAAATAATGGCACATATTTGTAACTCAATCTCCATTTGGATTTTGAGGAAACTCATGTAGATGAAAAACACTTTAAATGTCATTTAGAATCTAGAAAAAAATTAAAAAAAAATAAACGAGGTAGCCGTATACCATTTTTGGCAAGATCGGGACACATAAAACCCTAAAAACCCTAAATAATGGCACATATTTGTAACTCAATCTCCATTTGGATTTTGAGGAAACTCATGTAGATGAAAAACACTTTAAATGTCATTTATAATCTAGAAAAAAATTTAAAAAAAATAAACGAGGTAGTCGTATACCATTTTTGGCAAGATCGGGGACACATAAAACCCTAAACACCCTAAATAATGACACATATTTGTAACTCAATCTCCATTTGGATTTTGAGGAAACTCATGTAGATGAAAAACACTTTAAATGTCACCTATAATCTAGAAAAAAATTAAAAAAAAATAAACGAGGTAGCCGTATACCATTTTTGGCAAGATCGGGACACATAAAACCCTAAAAACCCTAAATAATGGCAAATATTTGTAACTCAATCTCCATTTGAATTTTGAGGAAACTCATGTAGATGAAAAACACTTTAAATGTCACCTAGAATCTAGAAAAAAAATAAAAAAAAATAAACGAGGTAGCCGTATACCATTTTTGGCAAGATCGGGACACATAAAACCCTAAAAACCCTAAATAATGGCAAATATTTGTAACTCAATCTCCATTTGAATTTTGAGGAAACTCATGTAGATGAAAAACACTTTAAATGTCACCTAGAATCTAGAAAAAAAATAAAAAAAAATAAACGAGGTAGCCGTATACCATTTTTGGCAAGATCGGGACACATAAAACCCTTAAAACCCTAAATAATGACACATATTTGTAACTCAATCTCCATTTGAATTTTGAGGAAACTCATGTAGATGAAAAACACTTTAAATGTCACCTAGAATCTAGAAAAAAATTTAAAAAAATAAACGAGGTAGTCGTATACCATTTTTGGCAAGATCGGGACACATAAAACCCTAAAAACCCTAAATAATGGCACATATTTGTAACTCAATCTCCATTTGGATTTTGAGGAAACTCATGTAGATGAAAAACACTTTAAATGTCATTTAGAATCTAGAAAAAAATTAAAAAAAAATAAACGAGGTAGCCGTATACCATTTTTGGCAAGATCGGGACACATAAAACCCTAAAAACCCTAAATAATGGCACATATTTGTAACTCAATCTCCATTTGGATTTTGAGGAAACTCATGTAGATGAAAAACACTTTAAATGTCATTTAGAATCTAGAAAAAAATAAAAAAAAATAAACGAGGTAGCCGTATACCATTTTTGGCAAGATCGGGACACATAAAACCCTAAAAACCCTAAATAATGGCACATATTTGTAACTCAATCTCCATTTGGATTTTGAGGAAACTCATGTAGATGAAAAACACTTTAAATGTCATTTAGAATCTAGAAAAAAATTAAAAAAAAAAAACGAGGTAGCCGTATACCATTTTTGGCAAGATCGGGACACATAAAACCCTAAAAACTCTAAATAATGGCAAATATTTGTAACTCAATCTTCATTTGGATTTTGAGGAAACTCATGTAGATGAAAAACACTTTAAATGTCATTTAGAATCTAGAAAAAAATTAAAAAAAAATAAACGATGTAGCCGTATACCATTTTTGGCAAGATCGGGACACATAAAACCCTAAAAACCCTAAATAATGGCACATATTTGTAACTCAATCTCCATTTGGATTTTGAGGAAACTCATGTAGATGAAAAACACTTTAAATTTCATTTAGAATGTAGAAAAAAATTAAAAAAAAATAAACGAGGTAGCCGTATACCATTTTTGGCAATATCGGGACACATAAAATCCTAAAAACCCTAAATAATGGCAAATATTTGTAACTCAATCTCCATTTGGATTTTGAGGAAACTCTTGAATATGAAAAACACTTTAAATGTCACCTAGAATCTAGAAAAAATTAAAAAAAAAATAAACGAGGTAGCCGTATACCATTTTTGGCAAGATCGAGACACATAAAACCATAAAAATCCTAAATAATTGCACATATTTGTAACTCAATTTCCATTTGGATTTTGAGGAAACTCATGTAGATGAAAAACACTTTAAATGTCATTTAGAATCTAGAAAAAAATTAAAAAAAAATAAACGAGGTAGCCGTATACCATTTTTGGCAAGATCGGGAACACATAAAACCCTAAACACCCTAAATAATGGCACATATTTGTAACTCAATCTCCATTTGGATTTTGAGGAAACTCATGTAGATGAAAAACACTTTAAATGTCATTTAGAATTTAGAAAAAAATTAAAAAAAAATAAACGAGTTAGCCGTATACCATTTTTGGCAAGATCGGGACACATAAAACCCTAAAAACCCTAAATAATGGCACATATTTGTAACTCAATCTCCATTTGGATTTTGAGGAAACTCGTGTAGATGAAAAACACTTTAAATGTCACCTAGAATCTAGAAAAAAATTAAAAAAAAATAAACGAGGTATCCGTATACCATTTTTTACAGGATCGGGACCCATGAAAGCCTAAAAACCCTAAATAATGGCACATATTTGTAACTCAATTTCCATTTGGATTTTGAGTATTTTCATAGAGATGAAAAATACTTTAAATGACATTTAGAATGTAGAAAAAAATTAAAAAAAAATAAATATGTAGCCATTTATAATTTATACATCTCGTGTAAAAACACACGAAATATATACTTCTATCTCGTGTTGATGTACACGAGAGGTTTAAAATCCTGTAACCCTTCAAAACGAGCTGCGTTGAATTCGCCGTTTATAATTCCTTAAAACACACCTATTCTGAACAGAAACCATAAACCCCATTATTATTCAAAAAATCAATCTCTAAGTTCATAGCATGGATTCCTCACAAAATTCTCCCCAACATTCTCCAAGTTTCAATGATCATAGCATGGATTCTTATGAGTATATTAACCTTGATGATATAGAATTTGTCCTTGATGAAGAAGAAGGAATCTCACCAAATTCTCCTCCACATCAACATTCTCCAAGTTTCAATGATCCAAGCTTCTATGATCATAGCATGGATTCTTATGAGTATATTAACCTTGATGATATAGAATTTGTCCTTGATGAAGAAGAAGGAATCTCACCAAATTCTCCTCCACATCAACATTCTCCAAGTTTTAATGATCCAAGCTTCTATGAAGTAAGTTCTTAATCTTTTGTTTTGTATTGTGATCAAAATCGAAATCAAAATTCCATCTTGGACGGAGATAATTTCGTGTAAAAATACACGGCATAGTTGCTTACATATCGTGTACACTAACACGAGATGTACTGATCTATGTCGTGTATTTATACACGAAATATATACTTACTGGAGCTTTGAAACTGACTGGTACTGTATTTTGCAGGGTCCATTTCCGGATATCAGTGATGAATTCACGACATCAGAATTATTTCCAAACAGGGATGCGCTTCTTGCACATGTACGGGAAATCGCGAGGCGTCGAAATATACACCTTGTTATACAGAACTCGAAGAATAGAATTGGAAATAAACTAGCTTATGCGATGATAATATGTCATTTTGGTGGATATCACAGGCCCGAAAGATCTAAGAATATAAAGAAGAGTAGTAGCAAGAAGAGAGAGTGTAGTTTTAAACTATATGCCAAAGAAAGGAGGGATGATGGGTTATGGGGTTATGTTGTAAGGAATGGTATACATAATCATGGCTTTCCTTTGTATCCGGAAGGTTTTCCTCTCGGGAAATTGACAGGTGCCGAATATGACGTTGTGTGTAGGGCAAGTGAATGTTCATTGCGTCCAAATGACATAGTTGCAATGTTAAAGATGAACGATGAGAAGAATGTGAGCACTCCGATGCACGTCCGCAATGCCATCACAAAATATAGAGAAAAAGAACGACAAGGAAGGACCCCGCTACAACAATTCCTTAAATTACTCGTAGATCATGAATATACATACTACACGAGGGAAGACGCTGAGAGTGGCATGATCGGCGATATATTCTTCTCTCACCCATTAGCAATGAAGATGCTAAACTGTTTTCCATATGTTGTACAAGGTGACTGCACTTACAACACCAACCGCTATGGACTCGTACTTCTTGCAGCTTTGTAGGATTTACTTCCACCGGCATAATTTCACAATAGCGTATGCGTTCCTCAAGTATCGTAGTGCGGATGATTACAAATGGGCATTGGACAATTTGCACACTGTTTACACCTCCCCGCTGCCAACGCTTTTGTCACCGATCGTGAATCGGGTTTTATCGCGCTCCGTACGCTTTTTCCCGACACCGCACACTTCTTGTGTCCTGAGGCATATCGAAGTCAATGTTAGAAGGCATGGGTTGAGTCATACAGTGTATTTATTTATTTACTTATTTACTTATTTATTGATTTTCTTTGTTTATAATATATATAATTACTTAAATTACGGGTAGCGAGGATTTGGCGTAATCATTCATGAGGAGTTTCAATTATGCAATCTCACCCCTACCTCCGGCGAATGGGACGAACGTTGGCAAGGGCTTTGTGACCGTTTCATATCTTATCCCGTATTATTGGATTACCTCCGCGATACATGGATTACTCCATACTCTCGTAATATTCGTCCATGCACACGGATGTGTTACCACACGTTGGGACCCATACCACAAACAGGACTGAGGGTGAGCATAACAGTCAAGAAGGCATTGGGGAGTGCTTCTTCTACTTTTGACACAATCTTCAAAAAGGCTCATAAGATCTTCGATATCCAACTAAAAAATATCAAACAGGGTATGAATAGATCAAAGACCGTAACTCCAATTGATTTGAGGACCCGTAATCTGTATCACAACATATTGACTAAAGTGTCAATCTAAGCCTTGCGCATTATCGACAAGAGCGGGGTCGACTTCGTAAAATCAAGCGGGGTCGTAATGGGGGTAATGTCATCACCGAGGATGCCCGCGGGTGTTACTACAGTGCGAACACATGGACTTCCATGTAGTCACGAGATTGCAAGGATAGAGGAGCGTGGGGACGGATTGAGCCGGCCTCGATTCATGATTTTTGGAAGAAGTTGGACATTGAAGTAGACAACCCTCCATCTGAGCCTTCAATAAATAAAGACAATTTTCAAGCTATGTTGAATAAATTTGAGAAAGCACCTGAACCGGTAAGGAGAAAGTTATTCAAAACGATGGAAGAAGGGCTAAATCACCAAACAAGAGATGCTTACGAGCCGATCATATTTCAAAGGCGAATAAACCCCTGACCGGAAGTTCCAGAGAACCGTCAGATTGGGAGCATACTAACAACTTTTTTCGAGTCCCCGTTACACCATCCTCGACTAGCAAAGGGTATAGATCTTCATTCATTTGTGGCTCACATTTCAATTAAGTTCTTGATGTATTTGATTTGCATGTTGATAGTATGAATGCTTCTCACTCTTTTCTTTGCCCTATTTCAGTTCTAGATCTGCATTCATTGCATCAACCCAAGCGAGTTCGGAGTCCACGCACAAATGGAAATCAGCTTCAGAACCCACACCATCTACCCCTGCTAGTACTCCTACGTCTCATCCACCACCGGCCGCTTCCTGGCCGTGGGAGAGGACGGGGTCGAGGGCGAGTTCGAGGGCGAGGTCGAGGACGAGGACAGGGTCAGGGTCGTGGAGAGGGAAATGGACAGCCCAATCACACTAGTATATACAGCTCTACGTATTTGACGTCTTTTCCACCTTTCATTATCCCATATATTGGAGGCATCACAGATGTGGCATCTCGATGGACATTGTGGCTATAGAGCCGTAGCAAGACGTATATTCGGAGATGAGGAGATGTGGGCTCGAGTGCGCTCAGATCGTTACCATGAGGTGCATGCTCGCCAAGACCTTTATCAAAGAGTTCTAACTTGGATAAATGTAGATGAACTCTTACGTAGGATTGCTTGCTATGCCTGGCCGACGCCGGACGATACTTATTGGATGGACCTTCCAGATCTTGGGCACATCATTGCCACGAGGTATAATGTGGCATTCATATCGTACTCGGCTAGCGGCGGCAGCTTATGTCTTCCAAATGATCTGTACTTCAAGAGGAGTAGGACCACCGATAAACACAGCTTGTGGTGGGACAAGTGAGAAACCATTTTATATTGGTATGATACTTAACTGTCTCATCTATATTTGTAATATTTAAGTGTCTTACTTAAATTCGTTGTATTTAATCGTTATTACTTTTGCAAACTCGCACATGTCAGCAATGATTACCCAATTCCACCACCACCGAACACTTGGAGAGAACACTGTGATCCAAGCGCAAGTCAACTGATCCTCCAATACCGAGATAGGATAGCAGCATTTAATAAACTCTATGATCAGGATACCCATGCAAGAAGAGAAAGATTACGTAGGGGATAGTATATGTGTAATGGTTTTTGAATTATAAAGTTTGTATGAATGTTTGGATGTTTGAATTATATGCTTATCCTTGTTAACACTTTTATTTCGTATACAATTTTTCATCAAGTATGACTTTCGTGCCGTTGTTACGACGATGTGTCTCGTATGGATCCACACGAGACACATCTCGTGTGGATATACACGAGACACAATCATTGCGATGTGTCTCGTGTATATCCACACGAGACACATCTCGTGTGGATTTACACGAGATGTGTCTCGTATGGATCTACACGAGATGTGTTTCGTGTGGATCCATACGAGACACATCAAAGAATAAAGACCAAAGACCAAGTAAACAACAACACCAAATAAACAACAAAGAACAACACAATCAGACACAACAACAACTATCCATTTCATACTCGCATCTGTCAATACCAAATAAACAACACCAAATAAACAACAACAACAAATCCATAACTCCATATTCAGTACTACAAATCCATAACTCCATAAACAACAACAATACAATCAGTATACCATTACAACAACAACTATCCATTTCCTACAGAAAATAAATCCAACTCCATAATCGCACTACAAATATACCAAAACTCCATAATCAACAATACATAAATGCGACCTCCTACATGAGACGACCTAAACCCTCGTGTGCCCGTCTAAGTATATCTCTCGGCGTACTCGGGAGACTCGCATCCGTCACTAATGGAAGTATGAGATCCGCGATCGCCGCAACCCCAGCCGCGGTGGAACATCAACTCGGGGAGGTGGGGGAGGGGGAATGTCAACGGGAGGATCGTGTATCGGATTAGATATCTCGAACATGACTCCTAGCCGTAAACCACTCCATATAATCATCGCCACGGAGAAGATGTAGTATCTAGTGGTGGCCCCCATCGGGAACGGGCCTGAACTCATGCATGTCGTACTCCACCCACCCGTCCCAAAAATCATCTCCGTCACCATACTCCTTTTGGTATCCCTTCTGACCCTTTGACAAAATACATCTCGTGGGAGTCACGGGGGGCCGTCTGGGGATCCTCTGCTGGTACCCGAACTGCCTGGTAACATGATTAGGCATATACGCCTCAGTGATGTCACAAAAGCGTATAACCCCCCTGAAGTGTGAAACCGCACCGAGTCCGCTCCGATACCATAAGGAGTCCAAACAACCCGTGAGTAGACTTTGTTAGGCGTAGTCTACATAATAATGGAGTGATTGTAACAATTTGAAACAGCTTTTAATATGAATAACTCACCCTATCAACATGCATCCCGTCAAGAGTGCGGCGATACCGCACTAGATGATCTAATCCCCTCCCAAACTGTATCAAGACGTGACCATCTACGGGCTCTCTACGCCCTCGCCGCCTGCCAAGGGTCGAAAGTCGCCGGAAATCCGGGAAGTACTCGTATATCCACCCCTGAGATGTATGTAAAAAAGTATTAAATACTAATCAAATGCAACATGTAATTACGTAGGGGGAGTCGACAGAGTAAAAAGAAAATGAGTATAGTAAGATGTACCTCTAGCAATTGTCGCACAACCACCCATCCGCTTGCATCCGGATATGGACGCCTTCCCCAACTCTCGGTATAAATATGCCAATGTAGCCGATCCCCGTGAGAGAGTGGGGAGTCTCTCAAGATCCATGCATAGAGAAAGGTAGGCCGAGGGCACCTTATCCCGACTCTTGTCCACGAACATCGTGGAACCCAAGAGGTGCAGGATATACGCAGTAAGCACGCCGGGCATCGCTCATGTGGCCTATACGGGAAGAAAAGAGACGCCGGACATCCTTCAATAAGTACCGGTGCCTCCCAAAACGAGGTGTCTAGAGATGCCTGATAGGTCGTGCACTCGGATCCGGATATCGAATAGGTGCACCTACACACTGATACCGTAAATTGAAGATGAAATAACACATTTTAGTACAAAGAGATGAATGTAGATAGTATAGTCTTGAAATTGATAATATATAACAACATACCCAGTGATATGAAATACGTCGTGTAACGTAATGGTCATCTCCCACGGCATGTGGAACGAGTTAGTCTCGGGAGACCACCGTTCCAAAAAATGCCGTCACGCCGCATGATTAGGCCTCCGAATGGTGGCATCATGCACCGCGGATGCCCGATGCATCAACGAGGGTCCGCCCAGGCTCTATCGCAGCCTCCGGATCATCACGCTTGAACCTCGTTTATTCCAAACAAAAAATATAATCAACACTCGAGATCGAGAAAAGTACGAGATGTATAATTAATGGAATATTTAGAGTGTGTGCCAAACAACTTCAAGATTTTAATAAATTCACATAAATGATTATCTTACTTTTGCAGATGTAGCAGTATCGTATGAAAAGTCACCACTGACTCACTGGTGGCATCCCTCCAAATCTCTCGAGCTCTGTGATCACCAAAGCCGTATATAAGTGAAACATTCTGGGCCGCCACCTGGGTCACTCTGAATCTGCCACGTGATGGTGGCTCCTCCCCACCCGCACCCGCCTCCTCCGTCCCCGCGCCCTCTAGCCACATCCCTCCCCCTCCCCCTCCCATGCCTCAAAGGTCTAACATCATGTACCTCCTCCTCCTCCTCCTCCTCCTCCTCATCATCATCATCATCATCATCATCATCCCCACCCTCCTGCTCCGCCTCCTCATCCCCCTCACCACTATCATCGAATCGAAGATCCATCATCATCTCCTACATCCTCCTCACTACTATCATCGAATCGAAGATGCCTCATCATCTCCTACATCCTCCTCAAGCTCATGCTCAAACCCAAGATCAGCCGCTCGCCCGCTCAGCCGCTCAGCCGCAAAGTCCTATCATGATCATCTCCTACATCCTGCTCAATCCCAAGCTCAGACCCACGCACGATAGTCCTATCATGTATCCTTTTGCTGCGTTTATCTACCTTAGGTGCCGTCTCGGCCTTCCTCTTTCTATTGGACGCGGTCATACGTTCACGTGCCTACAAAAAAACAAATAAGAGACAATAAATTAGTTATTTAGCATTTATAACTGAATACGAACGATGTAAAGAAAAAGAGTGGACACTGGGCACAACTCGTGTAAAATCACACGAGATGCATCTCGTGTGAGTTTACACGAGATGCATCTCGTGTGAACTCACACGAGATGCATTCTCCAGTTTGGTTAATATCAAAGAAAGAAAAATTACACGAGATGCATAAAAAGAAAGAAAAATGAACGATGTAAAGAAAAAGACATTGAAGCAATCAAACAAAAATTAGACATTGGGAATGTAAAATTAGGTTTAAATTACGTTCAAATTGCATTACCTTCTTTACGGGCACGGTGGTAGAAGCGGAGGCGGCGGCGATGGCAGTGGTTGTAGCGGCGGCGGAAGCTCCAGCAGGGACGGCCGGAATTTTTACTCGAGCCATTCTTCGTCGTCGTGGTGTGTCGTCCGTCCGTTGGGTGTTGTCGTCGTCGTGTAGAGAGAGAGCGAGGGAGAGGAAGAGCTTTTGTTTGATTGAATTTGAAATGAAAAAAAAAAATTATATATAAATGGGTATTATTGTCAATAGCGGCGAGCCGTGTATTTTTGGAGCCGTGTATTTAACTATATCCCTACTAAACTAAAGTGAAAAATAAGAATAACTACTCCGTCCGTTTCAAACCTACGTGCACATTTGATGGTTTGCGCATAAATTAAGAAAAGTGAATAATGGAAAAAGGGTTGTGAGTGTAAAAGTAAAATAGAAAAGAGAATGAGTGGAGGAAATAGTAAAGTTGATTGGTGTTGTGTGATGAAGGCCAAACGGGCAGCCCGGCCCGACTCGGCCCGTGTGTTTGAGGGCAAACGGATAAACGGACTTAGCCCGGCCCGTCCGTGAGAGAAAACGGGCTAAAGCCCGGCCCGGCCCGTCCTGGAATCCATAGTGAGGCCCGCCTGTTTGGCGCGGATCCAAGGGCCAAACGGATTTACCCTTTTTTTTTAAATCTGAAAATGCTTTAATTTTTTTAAAAAAATACAAAATTCTTTAGAATTAAACAAAGAATTTTATTAAAAAAAAAACTTAGTCTCAATAATGTTAATTATATTTTTTAAGAGGTATAATTATAAACATTTATTAACTTAAGTAAATAAAAGTTTATAATTATAAATTGTTATTTAATATAAATTTTTATTTACTTAAGTAAATAAAAGTTTATAATTATACCTATTAGAAAATATAATTAACATTATTGGAATTTGGGGCTAAGTTTTTTTTTTAATGTACATATTTTAAGGTCATTAAGATCATTTCAAAAAAAAAAAAAAAAAACAAACAACGGTCCAAACGGGCTTTGGAAGCCCGCGGGCTTAGCCCGCCCGTCATCTCAATTATCAAACCAGGCCTGTACCGTTAATCCCACGGGCCGGACAACGGGCCTAACCACAGATCACGGGTCTCGGGTAAAACGGGCAGCGGGCCACGGGCCAAAAAAAACTCACGGATAGCGGTCCATTTTGGCCTTCATCAGTGTTGTGAGTATAAAAGTAAAATAGGAGAGAGAATGAGTGGAGGGAATAGTAAATATTCTTTGCCATTTTAAAAAATGTGCACGTAAGTTTGGGACGTCCAAAATGACAAAATGTGCACGTAGGTTTGGGACGGAGGGAGTATATATCTTTAATTGTCATTTTTTATAAACCAAAAGCAACAACAACAACAAAAAAGTCTTAGTCTCAAAATAATTTGGGGTCGGCTAACATGAATTTTCTCATATGTCATCGTGAAAAAAAAATAATAATAAATAAATTAATTAATTAAAAAAAATCAACCCCCCACATGGATTTTTGCCCTCCACTCCGGCCTCTTCAACACCATACTTTCATCCACTCCAAGTAAACTCATATCATTTTCAATCACTCTAATCCAAGTTTGTTTGGGTCTTCCCCTACCCCTCGCCAATTTATCATTTCTCCACTATTCCGGCCTCCTAATCGGTGCATCACTCGGTCTCTTTCTCACATGTTCAAACCACCTTAGACGATTTTCCCTCATTTTATTCTCAATGGGCCCAACTCCTACTTTACCTCTGATCACCTCATTTCCCAATCGATCCTTTCTTGTATGACCGCACATCCATCGAAGCATACGCATCTCCGCCACATTCATCTTATGCACGTGACACTGTTTCACGGCCCAACATTCGGTGCCGTAAAGCAGTGCCGGCCTAATTGCCGTGCGGTAGAATTTTCCCTTTAATCTATGGGGCATGCCGCGATCACATAGAAATTCCTTATCTCGTCATATGAGGATATGCCGAGATGCATGAATTCCTTTCCTCGTCATATGAAGATACGCTGATATGAAGATAGGCCGAGATGAATGAATTTGTCTCCTCGTCATATGAAGATATGCCGAGGTGCAAACTTTCCTCTCCTCGTCATACATGGCCGTCTCGGTCCATGATGAGTCGGGGAGGGAATGAGAAATATGGGGAGCACGTTATGACAACATAAAGGCCGAGGGAGGCACCTCGTCCTCAAGGGAGGCGATCTCGGCATACGAGGGAGGTCTCCTTGGCCCTTATAGTTGGGGCATTTATATTTGCTTGTTGGGCCTTGGTAAGCATTGGTCGGCCTTGTTGATGCCGATATGGACGTACGAGAGATCTATGTCGTAACTTGAGATGGATTATGTTTATGGCCCAATCTACTTGGGCCTGACCCGAACAAGCCCATATTCGTATCTCGATTTATACTGTTCATTTTATTTGTTGATAAATAGCATATATTTCTTCTTTAAAAAATAAATTAAATGAGGTAATAATGTAATAAATTTAATAATAGAAACTCTATGCATATTTATTTCATAATTTTTTGGGGGAAATTTTCATTGTCTTCAAATGATACAATTTAAAATTACATAGTCTTAAAATAAAAAGTCTTCAAATCTTCAAATCTTCAAAGTGACACATGGTATATTTAGCTGCGTTTGCACGGTACCATCTATCCCTTTAGCGACTTCCTTATCATGTTTATCCATGTGCCTCTTTATATGGAAGGTACCATGTACACCCGTCGGATTTAAAAATTTTGAGCATCTCTTGAATTTGGTCTTTGTTTCACTATCAATAATTACTAAATCATATAAATGGGCATATTTGGACACTCTAGGTTGTGTCTTTGCCTTACCCTTACCCCTTCCCCACTAGGTGCACTACCCGAGACAACATCGATAGTAGGTGTATTTAAAATTGTGCGGACTTGTACATCGTCATCCTCATCCCCCCTCCCCACCCTCATCTTTGTCTTCTATATGATGATAGATTCTAGATGTATAGTTTGTGTTTGGCTCATTCATCCAATCCGGGGTCGAATCCAGAGTATAGCCGCAAAATGAAGGGGTGTTGATTGGGTTCGAGGATTGATTAATTAGATCAAATATAATTTGATCATTACAGTGCAAAAGGAAATTATCTATTGAGTGACGGTTTGGAATGGGTACATTTTGATTTTGAGTTTGATTTTGTGGTGGGGGAAATATATAAATATATCATTAACTAGATCTTCCATGATAACTAGCAATATAAATTACCTAGTAATTAAAATTAAAAATGCAACACTTAAAAAAAATACTTTTTGAATTTTCGAAAATTTATAAGGATTAAATACTTTTGGCAATAATTTATTAACAATAAAAGTAAACAATTATAATTTTTTTGTAATTTTTGAAATAAAAGTAATTTTTTTTTGGAATTTTCGAAATTTATGAAGATTAAAAAAAATTAACTACTTAACACAATATTTAACTAACTAGTAAACAATCAAATACTTAAAACAATAAAATTACCTTCAACTCTTACGATGTAATCACAAACATTCGTCTTGAAAATAATTTGATGATTTGGATTTGAGAGAATTTTATAATGGATTGAATTTATTTTGTGAGAAAAATGGTAAGACTTTCTCTTCTATTTATACTAATTATAAAATTATTTTAGACCAAATTTACCCCTAAATATGCCTGTTGGGAGGGGTAAAATTGTCCCAAAAATTTTAAATCTGATAAATGAGTCGTTATGTGCAATTTGGACGAAAATACCCATCAAACGGATATATTTGAGGACATTTTAGACATTTACAAAAAAAAAAATTGAACGGACGGGCCAAACGGACCATAGACCAAACGGATCGTCTGATCCGCGGGCCAAATCCCGACCCGTCACCAACTACCTTGTCCAAACCCGTCCCATATAGCAAGCGGGCTTCACGGATAACGGACCACAGGCTCACGGGCGGCGTGCCGCAGGGCGGATGGGCTTCCCACGGGCCTAGGCCCAAAATGGCCAACTCCAGTCTAAAGAGTTATAATTTCAAGAGATAAATTTCTAAAGAGAAATAATATTGAGAAATAAACTCTAAAGAGATGGATTTTCGAATCCAAAAGAGCAGATTCTTGTCAAAAGGGATCTCGAAAGGTAGACTCTCGAGATATAGAATCTGAAGAGATAGATTCTTAAAATAATAGACTCTTAAATTAGACTCTTAAATGGTACAGTCAGAAGAGTTAGATAAATTCTCAAAAGATAAACTCTCGAATAAGTTGATTCTTGAGAAGTAAAAGTCTGAATAAAGGTAGATTCTTGAGAGATAGACTCTGTAAAGGTAGATTCTTAAGAGGTAGACTCTAGAGAGGTAGACTCGAAAAGTCAGACCACTTAGAGATGCTGACCACTCGGGAAGTCGGACTGTTCACAGATATTGACCACTCGAAGAAACTGACAACTAAGAGAATTTGATCACTCGAAGAGACTTACCATTCCAGAGAGACTAAAAGTCTATATAGTAACTATAATCAATCACTGAGAAGGTATAATCAAATTACTTGCTTACTTAAAGATATATTCGTGATTATGGATTACAATACATGGGATATCCAATAGTATATAGATGAATATACTGATTAGATATCAGACACAAATAAATTCATAAAGTAAAAATGTGTTCACAATAGATGGAGAAGCGGTGTCATTGAAATCTTTCAAGATAACATGCATAGCTCGATTCAGTAAGAAATCTAAGTTGACATCTTTAGACAAAGTTGAAGAAAATACTTAGTGGCCTAATAAACTCTTGGAAGATATTCCTTGTTGGAATAAGTTTGTGCCTATGTGTCCTAATGCATTGTGATGACAATGAGAAATAGGAAAAGTCATAAAACATAATGGTAAGTTTAGACATAATGGTCATAGACATAATACCATAAGACAATTGATCTCAAATGAGACTATCACAATCGGGTATGTGAAGTAAAAAAGATGTTCCATCTACCTAAAGGTATGAATAGAAGATCAATTAATTGTTAAGGGGAATGGGCTTAAAAAATCCACAACAAAAGAACGCATAGTGGACACTCAACCTTGAGAATTGGAGATCCCAAAACCTTGGTTCAATGAGACAACTACGTTATGATATTCAGTCGAAACACTTGGAACCTGTTTCACACTTATTCCTAAAACATCAGAGTGTATGTACCTGCAACAAGTGGTGAGGGTAAGTTGTAAAAACTTTTAATGATTTATATACCTGTGTGGTGGAGTAGGAGGATACTCTTTATAGGATATCAGCTATCTAAGTGAGAATAAGGCCGCATCTAAATTGAACACTTATGAAATCAAGCACGGTCTAGGGCCGAAATGGACAAAATCTGAGAACAAAACGTATTAGAGCTATTATTGTGTAATTACTAATGTATTGGTATACTTTATACAGTCACTAATTCAAAGCATCGCGCTACTAAATGGCTAGTATATCTGATAGTATTTTACTAAGGAAGGTTTAAGGCCACAAGCTACCTATCCTGATGCAATAATGGTTCGCCAAAACTTTCAGATGAGTCTGCATTCATGCATGCATTATTTTGTCATTCATGTGGGAGATTGTTGGAAATTTGGTTTTGGAAAAATTGGTGTTTGACCAATTTTTGACCAAAAATTTCATATTGTTTCATTTTTCGTAAATGGAAATTAATTACATATTTATAATCTACATTTGAAGTAGATTAAAATGATATATTTATTTTCTCAAAACCAATTTCGGGTGAATGAGAAATTAATAATGTAAGTCTGCTACTTGATATTGTAATTTGAATAGTTCAATTGATAAATAAAGAAAATTTTTGGTTACAAGAGACACTGTTCGGTCGAAACCTAACGGTTTATTTTAATATCCGCATGCACACGGGCTATTGAAATATAGCGGGTGCAAGTACGAGTCGATCTCATAGGGACAGGGATTAGTTTTAAATGAAATTGTTTTTACTATGATTGTAAAAGAGATTGGGGGAAATAAATACTCCCTCCGTCCCACCTCAAGGTTGAACCTTGAGGTGGACACACTTTTTAACAAATATAATTAAAGTGGGTAGAAAATTTGAAGAGAGAGAATGTAAAAGTTAAATGTGTGATAGAGAATAGGAGAGAAAATGTAAAAGTTAAAAATATTTAATAGGAGAGAGAATGAGTGGGAGAATGTGTGGTAGGAAATAGGAGAGAGAATGGTTTTTTTTGTAAATATATGGAGATGATAAGGGTATAAATATATGGAAAACTTTTCATTTAAGAAAGTTAAACCTTGAGGTGGGACGGCCCAAAAAGGAAAGGTTAAACCTTGAGGTGGGACAGAGGGAGTATTGTTTTTAGGAAGAGAATGAAGCATACGCAGAAAACACTTTAAATAAAACTCTTATAAACGAAGCATTTTCGGGATTGTAAATCATTTACACAATTTGTTCATCATATAGTCATTGTCTTAGAAAATATAGGTTTTCATGAAAATCAAGGATGGTACGTTAGGCGTACACTACTTCTCACGGTCAAGACAGTAGCGTTGTATCCTTCACTAATTATGTCCTAACTGTTTGAGATTTCCGTTTATGGTACTCCCGTCCTGTCACAAACGGGCATTCTGGCTTATCTCTAGCTGACCATAATTAGTAAGGATCTATTAAGAACGAGATTCAACATACTTTCCATTAAAGGAACATCCCTAGGCCATTGAACTACTCTTGTGATCAATGAAACCTAGTTTCTCTATATGGTTCCGTCAATCGAGATTCTCCGCTAGGTACTTCTCTCGATCGACTGAATCATACAAGTTGGACGTCTCCAAAATGTAACTCATTTTGAGATTGATATAAAGAAATTGTTTTAGATGAAGATAGAAGACAAGACTTTCATATTTAAGGTGATGAACAATATATGCTTTTGAGTTTCCAACCCCAAGAACAAGGGAGATTACTCGCTAGCCATGTAAAAGTAAATAAGCATAACAATAATAAAAGATAGAGTAAGAAAAACTTATGATTATTGAGAGACGAATGGCTGGAATAATACTTCAAATTTTATTGCTTCTTTTTCAAAGGAAACTTCAAGAACAAAAATGGACTTGAATCTTCAAAAATCTTTGGAAATCAATGTATAATATATTTGTAACTTTTGCTATACTAATCTCTAACAATTTCTGATGATTTTTCGATCTCCTAGACTGATTACAAGTAAATGATCTCTTCAGCTTCAGAATTTGCTATAGGGTAGCATAAGCTCCATGACTAATTCAATTTTATCATGAAATTCTGATTACCCTGTTTCAATTGTATTCTTTGATTTAGAGGCCTACTCAAACTAGAAATTATTGAAGCAAGGAAAAGGCCACGGCGAACGAGTAACTTCAATGGAACCTCCAAGATGTACTATACGTCACAATCCAACCAATCCCAAAACCTCCTACAGCCTCAGGGCTTGTCTGCCTGGATTGTCGCAAATTGTTGAGAAAGCAGAAAGAACAAGAGCTCAAGGTGGTTTTACTTTTTGATCTGAGCCACCGATTCTCTGTGACCACATTGAGTGCTGACTAATCCAGCTCGAGTCATGTAGGATTACAATGGTGTCAGAGCTCTCCCTACTAAGTCAAGGTGGTTTTATTGCAAACAGTAGATGGAGGAATTCTTCAATCCCTATAAGCGGACTGCCGGCAAGAGGTACTATTGTAAACATGTACTTTTTGTGTATGCTTAGTTGATGTTTATAAGTAATGTTGGTTGTTACTTGTTCTATAAATAGGTTTATACTGAAACTTAATTCAATTTTATCATGGAATTCTGATTACCCTGTTTCAATTGTATTCTTTGATTTAGAGGCCTACTCAAACTAGAAATTCTTGAAGCATGGAAAAGGCCGCGGTGAACGAGTAACTTCAATGGAACCTCCAAGATGTACTATACGTCACAATCCAACCAATCCCAAAACCTCCTACAACCTCGGGGCTTGTCTGCCTGGATTGTCGCAAATAGTTGAGAAAGCAGAAAGTGATAGAATTATAGAGAGAGAGTCGAAGTCAAACAACAAAGAAGAGAGAAGATTGAATTGCAAGACTTAATTTTATTGATACAAGAGGTACATATTTATAGTACAAGATATGTAAGTAATGATTCCTAAATCTATACATCAGTTGAGTAAATGAATGAATCCTAAATCTATACATCAGTTGAGTAAATGAATGAGTAGATGAATGAGAACATGTTGACTTGACTTGAGGATGAATGAGGAGTTGGAATGTTGAAGGTTGGAATGTTGAAGGGTGGAATGTTGAAGGTTGTATAGGTGAATGTATTAGGAGGACGTAGGAGGATGTATCCTTAACATGCCCCCGCAAGATGGACGATCTTTGGATAAGTCCAAGCTTGGAGAGTGATGCGACGAGCCGGGTTTTAGCTGAGGTTTGTGCGATAGATAAGGTTTCAGCAGGAGGTTTGCTGATGAGTTTGAAGGGGGAAGGTTTGGAGAAGGTGAAGAAAGAAGAAGAGAAACAAATAAGGTTTCAGCCTGGTGATGGCAGTCAGTGGGGTTTGCCAAGGGTTGTTTGAAGGATAGGGTTTCGGGGTTTCCCGAAGGTGTTAGAAGTAAGGTGTAAAGGGGGTTCGGCCGATGGGTTTTGCCGAGTTTGTTTGAAGAAAAAGGGGGGGGGGTATCGGCTAGGAGGGTTTGCCGTGGCTTGGTAGTTGAAGAGAAGGGGAGAGGCTGTGAGTGAGGCGGCCGCCTGAGGAATGGTGAGGCGCCAGCCTCACTTACAGGAAGATTTAAAGAGAGAAAAATAAAGAAATTGGGTAAGGTTTCGTCTGTAGGATTGTGCCGAGGGATTTGAGAGTGGAGGTGGAAGCAAGCATGGGGTTTCGGCAAGGAGGGGTTTATGCCGAGGGTGGAGATAGGGTGGGGCGGAAGCTTTGTGGTGGAGATGAGGTGTTGCATGTTGGTCACGGCGGACGGTGGGTGGGACAGGAGTACTCTTAATATTATTGGAAGAAGAAGAAGAAGCCTTGATTGGATGAGATTGAGAAGTTGATGGTGGGGAATTGGAATTGGAAATGGAAAGAGATTTGGGTTTGGAGAGAAGAAGAAGAAATTTCCTGGTGGTAGTGGGTTTAGAAGGAGAAGGAGAAGGGGAATCCCTTTTTGGAGGTGGAGGTGGGGGTGGAGGTGGAGGAGGAGAAGGTGGGGCGGAAGCTTTTGGTGGTGGTGGTTGGTGTATGGCGGCTTTAGGTTGTGCCGCTAGGGTTGGGTGGAGAAGTCCTAAAATGGATCATTTTGCTCTGATACCATGATAGAATTATAGAGAGAGAGTCGAAGTCAAACAACAAAGAAGAGAGAAGATTGAATTGCAAGACTTAATTTTATTGATACAAGAGGTACATATTTATAGTACAAGATATGTAAGTAATGATTCCTAAATCTATACATCAGTTGAGTAAATGAATGAATCCTAAATCTATACATCAGTTGAGTAAATGAATGAGTAGATGAATGAGAACATGTTGACTTGACTTGAGGATGAATGAGGAGTTGGAATGTTGAAGGTTGGAATGTTGAAGGGTGGAATGTTGAAGGTTGTATAGGTGAATGTATTAGGAGGACGTAGGAGGATGTATCCTTAACAGAAAGAACAAGAGCTCAAGGTGGTTTTACTTTTTGATCTGAGCCACCGATTCACTGTGACCACATTGAGTGCTGACTAATCCAGCTCAAGTCATGTAGGATTACAATGGTGTCAGAGCTCTCCCTACTAAGTCAAGGTGGTTTTATTGCAAACAGTAGATGGAGGAATTCTTCAATCCCTATAAGCGGACTGCCGGCAAGAGGTACTATTGTAAACATGTACTTTTTGTGTATGCTTAATTGATGTTTATAAGTAATGTTGGTTGTTACTTGTTCTATAAATAGGTTTATACTGAAACTTAATGCAAAAAAATGAAATTGATTGGATAATCGAAAGAAACCCCTGCTTGAAATTGGATCAGATGAATGTGATTTTACTTGTTCATCATCCAATTCGCCAATATCAAATCAAACTAGAAAACTTTATAAGAAAATTTTACACACAAATTCAACAACTGGCATAGAACAAATTACAGAACAGACTGCGTAACTTCATTGATAGAGTGTATATTGTGGTAAATATAAATGATATGATTTGATATGTATATATTATAGTTGGTAGGTAAATATCTCCGGAGTGATTCAAGGAGATTTGATTAGATCCTAGTTTATAGGAAAGTCATTGTATTTATATGTAAAGAAATCAGAGAAACCCTCAAGGGATTATCTTCTATTATGGTATCAAAGCCCTAGAGCTTGCCGCCTCCTTTCTCACGTTTTCCCGTCTCTCCTTTCTGTTTCTATTCTGTTTCTTTCGCAATGGCAGCCCAAACTAGCCAGTTGCATCCTGCTTTCACAGTAGGAAATATCCGTAATTGGATTCCTATCATCCTTGATCAAGAGACTGGAAAGTACGTGACATGGGCCGAGCTCTTTCGGATCCATTGCCGAGTGTTCGAGGTTATCGATCACATTATTACTTCTGAACCAGAAGAAGCGGCGAAGGACACAGATACAAATACCGGCAAGAAGGCAGAGGAGTCGCCAGCGGCTAAGGCGTTGTGGTCTCGCCTAGATTCTCTCGTCCTCCAATGGATTTACGGGACAATCTCACCGGATCTGTTGCAAACCATTATCGAACCAGGTTCTACAGCTATGAAGACATGGGAACGCCTTGAGAGTATTTTTCTGGATAATAAACACTCTCGCGCCGTCCAGTTGGAGAACCAATTTTCCCAAGTCAGATTGGATGATTTTCCAGGTGTTTCCGCTTACTGCAAGGAATTGAAGACGTTGGCTGATCAATTAGCAAACGTGGGTGCTCCGGTTTCGAACAATAGGATCGTTCTTCAAGCCATTGCCGGGTTACCTGAAGGTTATGATAGTGTGGCGGCCATTATTCAACAAAGCAACCCGCTTCCCACCTTCTCCGATGTGCGTTCACGGTTGGTAATGGAGGAGTCCAGAAAGGCGAAGCAGGCAAGTATGAATAGTGTGTCGAATTCTGCATTAATGGCTACCAGCAGCGGCTTCGATGACGGAAAGGAACATATAGGAGGCAGCGGACAACACCAAAGATCCGGCGGCCAGGGAGGTGGCCGTGGTCAGAATTCTGCTGGGCAAGGTTCTAATGGGCAAGGTCAGGGACAAAGGAACTCTAATGGTGGAAATAAGGGTCAGTCCGGCAGAGGAAAAGGTCGTGGCAGTGGCGGCAATGGTAATTCGCAGCAAGGGAAACCTCGGTAACAGTGGCAACAAACACCTCCATGGTGGAATTACCAAGCCCAATGGGCACCACAACCTTGGGCCAGCCCACCATGTCCTTATCCAACAAGTGGCTGGACTAGGCCACAAGCTGGTCCTCAAGGTGTGTTGGGTCAAAGACCAGTTCAGGCTTACTCATCCCAAGGTCCCTCTCCGTCCTATATTCCCACAGACGTTGAAGCTGCTATGCACACGATGTCCTTAAACATTCCGGATGACATTCTTTACATGGACACCGGTGCAACCTCACATATGACGGGCAATTCAGGTATTCTCTCATCTTATTTTAATTTGAGCAACTCTCATAAATTTATAACTGTTGGAGATGGTACAGCTGTTCCAATTATGGGTTATGGACAACACACTTTATCACCTCCCTTCCCTCCTTTTAAACTTTCTAATGTCCTTCATGCCCCAAAATTAATTAAAAATCTGGTGTCAATTCGTCGATTTACAACTGATAATAATGTTTCCATTGAGTTTGTCCTTTTGGGTTTTCTGTGAAGGATATTCGAACGGGGGTACAAGTCATGAGATGTAATAGCACTGGAGATCTCTATCCCATCACCAACAGTTTCGGTTCTTCACCTACTTCTCCATCAACTTTTTCAGCTTTTAGTCCTAGTTTATGGCATAGTCGTTTAGGACATCCGGGAGCACCTGTTTTTCGCTCTCTTTGCAATAAAAATTTAATTCCATGCAAGAACTCTAAATTAGAGGGTATTTGTGACTCTTGCATTTTTGGTAAACATGTTCAGTTACCATTTTTTCCGTCTACTTCTAGCACTGTTTTACCTTTTGATATTGTGCATAGTGATTTGTGGACGTCCCCTGTTTTGAGTTCTTCGGGTCATAAATATTATCTCCTTTTTCTTGATGATTACACTGATTTTTTGTGGACATTCCCTGTTGGTAGGAAGTCTCAAGTTCCGGAATTGTTTCTTACCTTTAGTAAATTTATTTCTACCCAATTTGAACGAACCATTAAATGTTTTCAATGTGACAATGGGAGGGAGTTTGATAATGAAACATTTAAGTCTTTCTTTCGCTCAAATGGTATTAGTTTTCGTTTGTCATGTCCATATACATCTTCCCAAAATGGAAAGGCCGAACGAAAAATTCGGACCATAAATAATTTGGTTCGCACTCTTCTTGCACATGCTTCCTTGCCTTCTTCCTTTTGGCATCATGCGTTGGCTATGGCAACATATCTCTTAAATATTATTCCTCATAAAAATCTCCGGAATTTCTCTCCTACTCAATGTCTCTATTTTCGGGATCCATCATATTCTCATTTAAGGGTTTTTGGGTGTCTATGTTTTCCTCTTATTCCGTCTTCTACTATTCATAAACTCCAAAATAGGTCTCGTCCGTGTGTTTTCTTGGGATACCCATCAAACCAACGGGGTTTTAAGTGTTATGATCTCTCTTCCAATAAAATAATTGTCTCCCGTCACGTTGTGTTTGATGAACGTAATTTTCCTTTCGCTAAAACTCAAGTTTCTGCAGATATGCCTATTTCTAGAGACTATTCTTTTTTGGATGACACATTTCACCCATTATTTCATCCCCTTGTCTCTCCATTGGCCCACACATCTATCCAGCCAAGTCGACCTTCAACTCCCCCTGCGACCCCACTGGTCCAGGCCACAATCAACCCACAAACTGGTCCTCCTTCTCCATGTGCCCCTACTGGGCCGAACCATCCATCTGGCCTATCTACTATTCCTACACAGCAGCCCCCTACTTCTAACAATATGGGCCAACCCACTTCATCACCACCTGGGCCGAATCTGCCTCCCCCTCCACAAAGAACCATAGCCACTCGCAGCATGAGTGGAATAACCAAACCCAATCCTCGTTTTAATTTGCTTTCTACTACGTCTCTGTCCCCAATTCCAAAAAATCCTAAATTTGCCATGTCCGACCCAAATTGGAAAGCAGCAATGAACGATGAATATGAGGCTCTTATTAAAAATGAGACGTGGGAACTTGTGCCCCGTCCTTCTGATGTTAATATTATAAGGTGCATGTGGATTTTCTCTCATAAAAGAAAATCTGATGATTCTTTTGAGAGGCATAAAGCCCGTCTTGTAGGTGATGGCAGGTCACAACAAGTTGGGATAGATTGTGCGGAGACATTTAGTCCAATTGTGAAACCGGCTACGATTCGGACTGTTCTTAGCTTGGCACTAGCAAATTCTTGGGACATTCATCAGCTAGATGTCAAGAATGCATTTCTTCATGGTACCTTACAGGAGACAGTTTATATGCATCAGCCTATGGGTTTCAGGGATTCGACCCATCCGAATTATGTGTGCTTATTGAAAAAGTCTCTTTATGGCCTTAAACAGGCACCTCGGGCATGGTACAAGAGATTTGCAGATTTTGTCTCCACCATGGGATTTATTCACAGTCGTTCGGATCATTCTCTGTTTGTGTATAATCATGGTAAGGATATCGCATATCTTCTTTTATATGTCGATGATATTATCCTCACCACTTCTTCCGATAGTCTTCGGCAGTTTTTTATGACTACTTTATCCTCTGAATTTGCTATGAAAGATCTTGGGCCACTCAATTATTTTCTTGGTATAGCAGTAACTCAATATGACGGAGGATTATTTTTATGTCAAAGTAAATATGCCGAAGATATTTTGGATCGGGCGGGTATGACTTCATGCAAGCCGTCCCTTACACCAGTCGATACAAAAGCAAAGCTTGGGTGTGCGGCTGGTTCTCCTGTGTCAGACCCAACTCATTACAGGAGCTTAGCAGGGGCTTTACAATACTTAACTTTTACACGACCGGATATAAGCTATGCTGTTCAGCAGGTTTGCTTACATATGCATGATCCACGACAGGAACATATGGCAGCCCTCAAGCGAATATTGCGGTATGTCCGTGGGACTTTGGAGCTTGGTTTACATCTCTATAAGTCTCCGTGTACTACTCTCACGGCATACACGGATGCGGATTGGGCTGGGTGCCCCGATACTCGCCGTTCTACATCCGGTTATTGTGTTTTCTTGGGTCAAAATTTGATTTCGTGGTCTTCTAAGCGACAACCTACTTTATCTCGTTCTAGTGCTGAGGCAGAGTATAGAGGGGTGGCCAATGTTGTGGCCGAGTCATGTTGGCTTCGGAATTTATTGCTTGAATTACGAGTTCCTATTTCCAAAGCCACGATGGTTTTCTGTGATAATGTTAGTGCAATTTATTTATCGGGTAATCCGGTTCAGCATCAACGCACTAAACATATTGAGTTGGATATATTGTTTGTTCGGGAAAAAGTCGAGAAAGGCCAAGTTCGTGTGCATCATGTTCCGTCCCGTTATCAACTAGCTGACATTTTCACTAAAGGGCTTCCGCGCGTATTGTTTAATGATTTTCGGGACAGTCTTAGCATCCGGCCTCCTCCCGCTACGACTGCGGGGGTATGATAGAGTGTATATTGTGGTAAATATAAATGATATGATTTGATATGTATATATTATAGTTGGTAGGTAAATATCTCCGGAGTGATTCAAGGAGATTTGATTAGATCCTAGTTTATAGGAAAGTCATTGTATTTATATGTAAAGAAATCAGAGAAACCCTCAAGGGATTATCTTCTATTATTCATCATACATTTCCAAACAAGCTCATAACTAATCATTTGATCATATCACATGATTCTTATTCTTGAGAACAATGAGCATCCCAATGTTGTACTTATAATCACATAATTCCAAGTCATGCAACCAAAACTACTGTAAAACAGACCATCAACAGAGCACAGCAAACATAAAGCTTAACATTAGATTCACTGACAAGCTTCGTATCATCAATGGCCAAGCTAACACACTCCTTAGATATCTCCGTTGCAATATCAAAACCCGATTCCTTGTGCAAATCCTTGCAGTTCAGATATAGAACTGTGTATGATATCACTAATGGGCCCATAAACATCGTCCAAAATAATGAAATATAAAAAATTTGTAAGACTTGCAAATGATTCCATGGACCAACAGTGGTGAAAATATGTGGGATAAGTCCAAGCGCTGTTACCCAAATTGAAATCCCGTGTAGCATAAGTATTGATATAGAAGATTGTTTCATTCCTCGGACTAAAATGAAGCTCCGTCGTAAAGGCTCGAACCCCCATTTCGATTCAATCACAGAAATTATTGCAGCAAGTATCAAGTACACGTGGAAGGAGATTAAGAATAATCCTATGCTGACACTAAAGGTAATAGCAGGGAATTTTAAGCTATAGTTTATCTGGAATCCTAGGATTTGGAGCGAGTTAAGAAGGGAGCCAAAGAAAAGAAGGAAAGCAATAGAGGCAGAGAGAAGGCATGCAAGCGAAGTGAGGGTGGTGGAAGCGAGGGGAAAGAATGATTTGGAAAGAGAATTGATGGTGGAGGAGAGAGTGGGTGGTTCACCGTAAAGAACCTGTTGGGTGCTGTAGGTGATTGTGGCTACACCTGCAACGTAGAGGGAGAGGACGAGGAGGACATAAAGGAGAGATAAGGCTATTGAATATGTGGAGCTTGCGTAGTAGGATAAAACGAAGGAGAAGGGGTCCAAGGATGCAGCATTGGATTGAGATAGAATGAAATGGAGGAAGGTGAGGAGGGAGGTGAGGCAGATGAAGAGGGGGAAGATGAAGAGGAAGGAGAGGATGCGGAAGTGGGGATTGTTGGCGGCTAGTATGCGGTTTGATTCGGCAAAGATGCTGCTGCGGTCGATGGGATTTGGTGGATAAGACATGGATCAAAGGTTGAATCAAGAATGCTAAACTTTTGGAGAGGAGAATAGGATACAAGTTTGGATTATAATAAAGTTAGGATGATTATGAATGATGTTTGTTAGGTGGATATGGTGTAGGATGAAAAGTGTTTTGACAGGGTAATTGGAAAAAGTCTAACACGAAACCTTCAGCATCAATGAAAAAGTCTTCTTTGAGCTATAATGACAGGAAGGAAGATAGGTTGGCTCAAGCCATTAAGATAATAGAAGATTCAAAGGACCTGACATTTTATATTGAAATAATAAGAATAAATGAGCTCAAGTTACTCTCTGTTATTGTGTTTAGACCGATCATTGCCCAAAAAGGCTCGGCAGCCTAATCACTACTGATTACTGCACCTCTGCAGTCCATTGCTCTCTGCATCGGCCACCATTTTAAGAAATGAGCCGAAATTATAGAACAGAATCCAAAACTTCATTATACATTTCCATACAAGCTCATTACAGTGATATAATCCATAGCTCATATACGCACATGATTTCTAATATGATTTAATTAACAGTAAGCACCCAAAATTGTAGATATAATGATAAAAAAAAATGACAAGCCCGGTGCACAATGCATCCCAGAGGGTTCGGGAAGGGTCCCCACCACGGAGGTGAAATGTAAATTTAATTATAAAATTCCTAATTTTTCAACCACACAACTAATGTACCACAGGGTACCATCAATGCAGCAAGAAAAACAAGAATCCTAACATTAGACTCACTAACAAGCTTCTTATCATCAATGGCCAAGCTAACACACTCCTTAGAAATCTCTGTTGGAAATGGATAACGGAAAGTTAAGTTTAACTTAACGTTGATCTAGATTTCTAACGGAAGTTCGTTATGAGTTAACGGAACTAGTTACAAATGGTAATCTACATTTGTTGTAGATTATATATAACTCATTTAAAGTCTCAAAACCATTTCCGTGTGAATGAGAAATTAATTTGTAACTTAAATATTGGGTCAAAGTGTGTTTTGGGTTGGTCCCAAAATTGGTGTGGACTTGTTGTGGCTAAAGGGGCCGACGAGCGGTGAAGAAGCTTCGCACGGCCGTGCGAAGTGTCTAGGACACGGCCGTGCACCGTGCCTTGCCTTGCCACTCGACCGTGCAGAACCATGAACTCGACCGTGCATATTGCCTTGCACGGCCGTGCAGTTCATTGGACACGGCCGTGCAAAGTGCTGTTATACCCGAAAAGTTGTGACTTTTCAAGGGAAAAGCCACCAAACCCTTTGACTCTCTTTATATACTTCCCCTCCGAATTTCAATTTACATACACAGTATTCTGACCCTTCCTACCCTCTAGTAAGATAGATTAACATACCCAAATCATTGCATATTGTTGCATTAAATCCTTCAAAGTCCAAAGTTCCAAACATTGTGTTGTTCGCTAGAGTATTTGATTTGGAGTGCTCCTATCATTTACTTATAAGTCGTTTTATCTTACTAGAAGATTGCCATATAAACCGTAAGCACCTGTGCGGGGCAATAACTTCTTACGGAGATTGTATTAAATACAAGACTCGACTTGAATTCTTTTGTTTCCAATCTTCGTTATCTTTTTCTGTTAAGTTTCTAGTTAAGTTCTTGAGAAGCCTACACAATTGTCCAACAATCGTAAGAAGTTATTTACGCTTCTTCAAGATCTTCAAGATGGCAAATGAAAAAGACTCCACAGAATCAAGTCAAGGGAATGTGACGCCTCCTTCTCAAGGTGACGCTACGTTCAACAATGTTACACCGTCTCACCCGGTTCATGGTAAGAAACCTCCTTCCCGTACAACCTCAAGGGTTGCACCTCTTAATGCTCTCCCTCCGTCTCATGTGTTCGTACATGCGGAAAGACCGGGTATTCTTACCGGGATGAACTTTAAAAGGTGGCAACAGAAAATGTTGGTCTATTTGACAACATTAAAATTGGTGCATTTTCTTTGGGAATATCCACCATTGATATCCGATGATGATGAATCTAAAGCAAAGAATGACTTGGATACATGGAATCACGGTGATTTCTTGTGTCGCAATTACATTCTTAGTGGCTTGGATTATGCACAATACAAGGTGTGTTGTGGCATAAAGACCGCGAGAGAATTTTGGGATTTTCTCGAGATGCACAATACTATGTGTATTGTGACTAAAAGACCGAAAGTGAACTTGGTGGAAACAAGTGCCAGAAACAAGAGAAAGAACACCGGGAAAGTGAAGAGGACCATCAAGAAGGTTAAAGGTAGTTGTTTTAATTGCGGCAAACCCGGGCATATGGCTAGGGAATGTCGACATCCTAGAATCAACAACCAAGATGGAAACCCTCTTCAAGCCAATGTGAATGAAGATAGAAATGTTCCATTGGACTTTGATCAACTTAGCCTAGGGGCATAAGATTGAATTGACCAAAAGTGGTTGTTTGTGTTAGTAAAGGGTACCTTGTTGAAGGACTCCTTAAATTGTAATTGTTTATCCGCCTAAGTGCGAAGAATAAAATTTCAGATTTTATTTACTTGGTTTGAAGTGTTCCAATTATTATGGCGTGTTCATTTAGGTCGTGTAAATTTAAATTCACTAAGTCGACGAGTTAATTTAAAATTACTACCTAAGATGAAGTTGATTCGCAAATCAATTGTGATTTCTTTTGTAGAAATCGGTTCAAACCGTAGATAGTAAATAGATAGTTCTTTACTTCTATTTATGATTGCATTTGATAATGCAAAAGTTCGTCTTTTGGAATAGTAAAACCTTAAAGTTTTAAGTAAACAATAAGGTTTGTGATTCATCTTAATTAGCAATTAAGAGTTTCGAAGTGATAGAGGTGGTTAGTATGTAGTACCGTTTGAAAAATAATTGTTGGGACGGCCGACACTTATTTATCAAACGAATGCTTCTTACACACTAAAATCAATTGAAAAAGGAAGATAGAACTTTTAAGGAGATGGTGAACTCCTTATTGATAAGTGCCGTCTTATGTGGGTATACCTAGCAAAGGTAGAAATATCTAAACCTAAAGAGGTTAAGATAGGACCCAAAACCATGGATTACGTTTCCATTGGCAATACAGTATTCTTCAACCGGGGAAAAATGGTTGAAGAGACCTCACTTAAACATAGATATGACTATGTCGTCGGTTCATCTCAAGGAGATGAAAGACATTGTAGATAACTTGGTTATTACAATTAAATGACTCCACATAAAAGAAAATATTAAATATGAATTCGGACATTCATAAAATATTTGATATGTGGAGGTACACCTCAAGTGTGGGGAGTACAAGCTAAATACATAAGTTCTATTGATATGAACTTCTAGTATTAATGAAAGCTGTTAAAGCGTTAACATTAAAGAATGGATCATCATATATGTGGAAGTTATTTGATGATAAAAACTCCTAACGAATTTGAAGTATTCGTAAGCTGTTTTATAAATACCTAAACTGTGGGGGTATTCGGCTAAAGTAGAAATACTTAAGCAAGACATGTTATATTCTTTGAGAATATACTTCCTTGAAATGATAGGAAATGCATAAATTTTAATAAGAAAATTTATAGAACCTGTAAGTGATTTTCTTAATAAGAAGAAGAAAACAAGATACAGTTGAAGGACAAATTCATCCTACTCTACTAGGAAGATGGTTGATCTTCCTTATGCAAACCGTTGGGTTGCAAAAACTAGATGTACCAAGGATGAAACCTTCAAATATTAGACTACAAACGGTCTATCTCAAGTGGAAGATGAAGGACCTAGACGTAGTAAAAGGGCAAGAGTGGAAAAGTCTTTTGGTCCTGAGTTTCTATCATTTATGTTGGAAAACGAATCGGCAATTTAAGGAAGCGTTATGCAGTCCTGGATAGTTCGTTACGGAAAGAGGCTATTAACAATGAGATAAAGATTCATAATGCTTAATAATACTTGGGAATTGGTAGATCTCCTCCAAGTTGCAAACCATTAGGTTGCAATTGGATTCTTAAAAAGAAAGTATAAAGCCTATGGATCTGCATTTGATAAGTAGAAAGCCGGGATAGTTGTCAAAAGGACATTATGATTCATGCAAGATTATCCAAAATGACACAACGGGCGTTCTATGTCGCACAACCGTGTTGGATCTACTTGTGTATTCATATGGACTAAACAAGCAACTAAACGGTGGCATAAGAAGTTCGATAGAACTATGTTATCAAATGGATTCAAGATTAATGAATGTGACAAATGTGTCTACATACATTAAAAGAACATACGAATCATTTGTTAATAGTCCGTCCTTACGTGGATAACAATGGTAGTCATGAATTGATCATGAATACCAAAGACATGTTAAAGAAGAACTTTGACATGAAAGATATGGAATTAGCCGATGTTATATTAGAGATAAAGATCTCTAGATCATGCGAAGGATTAGTTCCTTCACAATCCCATTATCTTGAAAAAGTACTTGAAAGTTCGAATAAATTCTTGAGAGGTGTACTCTTGTAAGGTAGATTCTTGAGAGGTAATCTCTGTAAAGTAGATCTACGAAAGGTAGACTCTAAGGAGGTCAAACCACTTAGAATGCGAATACTTGGGAAGTACGAACGGTACGGAGATAATAACCACTTGAAGAAAGCGGCCAGATAGAAGAATTTGATCACTCGAAGGGCGATCATTCTAGATAGACTAAAGGTCTAATTGTAATTGTAATCAATCTTTGGAATATTATAATCATAAGTACTTGGTGTACTTAAGGATATACTTATGATTAAAAGATTACAATTCCTATGTAAGTTGAATGGTCTTGAAAGATATTCCTTCGTGGAATAAGCTTGTGTCTACATGACCTAAGGCATTGTGACGACAATAAAAAATAGGAAAAGGTGTAGAACGTCATGGTAAGTCTAGACATAATGGTCTTAGACACACTACCATAAGTACAATTGATCTCAATATGCGACTGTCACAACTAGCCATGTGAAGTCAAAATCGGATCCGTCTACCTAAGGGTAGTAATAGAGATCAACTTGTATAAAGCTGTTAAGGGAATGGGTTTAAAACCCACTGACAAAAAAGAACTTATAGCGGACACTCAACCTTGAGAAATGGAGATCCCAGGCCCTTGGTTCAATGAGACAACCAAGTTATAAGTTCTAGTAGAGTTACTCGGAAACAACAACTCGGTTTATTAACCTAGAGATGTTGAATACTCATTCCCAGAACGTCCAAGTACTAGCACATACGGCGGTGGTGAGGATAAGTTGAGAAAACTTTTAATGATTTCTATACCTACGGGTGGAGTAGTGCATGATACTCCTTATAGTGAGAATCACCTATATAAAGCGAGAGGTAATAAGGCCGCCTCTAAATGAACGCTTATGAATGAGATACGGTCCAGGGCCAAAATGGACAAAACGTGAGAACAACAATTGTTAGAGCTATTATTATGTGAGTATTATTGTCTTGGTATACATCCGACGATCAGTTTGGTTCAAGCGACTCGCTACCAAATGGCTAGTATATCCGATAATATTTCACTAGGGAAGATTCAAGGCCACAAGCTATCTATCCCGATGTAATAATAGTTCGCCGGAACTTTGGACGAATTTGCATACATGCATTAATTGTCATTCATGTGGGGGATTGTTGGAAATGGATAACGGAAAGTTAAGTTTAACTTAACGTTGATCTAGATTTCTAACGGAAGTTCGTTATGAGTTAACGGAACTAGTTACAAATGGTAATCTACATTTGTTGTAGATTATATATAACTCATTTAAAGTCTCAAAACCATTTCCGTGTGAATGAGAAATTAATTTGTAACTTAAATATTGGGTCAAAGTGTGTTTTGGGTTGGTCCCAAAATTGGTGTGGACTTGTTGTGGCTAAAGGGCTGACGAGCAGGCTGAAGAAGCTTCTGCACGGCCGTGCAAGTGTCTAGGACACGGCCGTGCACCGTGCCTTGCCTTGCCACTCGACCGTGCAGAACCATGAACTCGACCGTGCATATTGCCTTGCACGGCCGTGCGGATTCATTGGGACAGCGGCCGTCTGAAAGTCTTTGTTATACCGAAAAGTTGTGACTTTTCAAGGGAAAAGCCACCAAACCCTTTGACTCTCTTTATATACTTCCCCTCCGAATTTCAATTTACATACACAGTATTCTGACCCTTCCTACCCTCTAGTAAGATAGATTAACATACCCAAATCATTGCATATTGTTGCATTAAATCCTTCAAAGTCCAAAGTTCCAAACATTGTGTTGTTCGCTAGAGTATTTGATTTGGAGTGCTCCTATCATTTACTTATAAGTCGTTTTATCTTACTAGAAGATTGCCATATAAACCGTAAGCACCTGTGCGGGGCAATAACTTCTTACGGAGATTGTATTAAATACAAGACTCGACTTGAATTCTTTTGTTTCCAATCTCCGTTATCTTTTTCAGTTAAGTTTCTAGTTAAGTTCTTGAGAAGCCTACACAATTGTCCAACAATCTCCACCTCAATATTAAATCCTGATTCCTCATGCAAATCCTTGCAGACGAGATATAGAACTGTGTATGAATTCACTAATGGAGTCATCAACATCGTCCAGAACATAGAAACAGTCAAGATTTGCGAGATTTGCACATAACTCTGTGGTTCAACGGTGGTGTAAATCTGTGTGGAGATTCCAAGAACTATTACCCAAATTGATATCCCGTGTAGCAGAAGTATTGAACTAGAAGATCGTTTCATTCCTTTGACTAAAGAGAAGCTCAGTCGTAGAGGGCCGAACCACCATTTTGATTCCACCACGGAAATTACAGCAGCGATTGTCAAGATCACATGGAATGATATTAAGAATATTGTTATAATGACGGCGAAGGCAATAAAAAGGAATGAGGTGGAGAAGGTTGAGGTATACCCAAGGATCTTGAGAAAGGAAGCAGAGGAAAGCAAGAACAGGATTGAATCTAAGAGTAGGATTGCTGTGGAAGCAAGGGTAGTGGAAGCGAGGGGTAAGAAGGATTTGGAGAGAGAAATGATGGTGGAGGAGATATTGAGGGGTTTGCCGTGGAGCGCTTGTTGGGTGCTGTAGGTGGTGGTGGCTATGGCTGTAACGTAGAGGGAAAGGACGAGGAGGGCGTAGAGGAAAGAGAGCAGTATGGATTGAGGGGTTAAGGAAATGGGATTGGATTTGGAGATGGAGATGGTGAAGGAGAGGAGGGAGGTGAGAGAGATGAAGAAAGGGAAGAAGAAGAGGTAGGAGAGGGAAAGGAAATGGGCATAGTTGGCGTTGACTATTTGTTTTGACTTGGAGAAGAAGGTGGTTTGGGTGATAGGCTTTGGTGGAGAAGACATGGATGTATGGATGATTCAAATCAATGGCAGATTGTTTTTGGAGTGAAGGGAAGTATGAGTGTTGGATGGAAGTTTACTTGGTTATTGGAAAAGTCATGGTTGCTGGCTTGAAAGGCCAATTATATTGCGAGGAGGAGGAGAACGAGGGATGTGAGCTCATCACAACAATTTTTTTTTTTTAGTAGATAGTTATATTTTATGGAGGAGAGTAAAAATGAGTTACATTTTTTATATATATTATTATAATATAACATACATTTTATAATAAGATGAATTATATTGTAATACGGAGAATGAGTGTTGCAACACAAGCCAGGCAATGGCAAATTCAATAAGCATCTAAAATTCCTTTAGTCCATGAATCTAATCTCTCTTTTCCTTTATAAATGTCCACTTTCTTTTTTGTTTTGTCCACAAATATTTTTTTTATATAAGAAAACAAGTAAATTATACTCCCTCCGTCCCACACCAAGGTTCCTTGGTGTGGATTTCACGTTTTTTTAAAAAAAAATTTAAAGTGGGTAGAAAATTTGAGGAGAGAGAATGTAAAATTTAAATGTGTGGTAGGGAATAGGAGAGAGAATGTAAAAGTTAAAAATATTTAATAGGAGAGAGAATGAGTGGGAGGAATAGTAAGTTAATGATTGTTTTTTTTGTAAATATGTTAACTTTATAAGGGTATAATGAATGGTTTTTTTATAAATATATGGAGATGATAAGGGTATAAATATATGAAAAACTTTCCATTTAAGGAAGGGAACCTTGAAGTGGGACGATCCAAAAGGGAAAGATGGAACCTTGAAGTGGGACGGAGGGAGTAGTATTTATTAAAAACATTGAGTCTCATGAATTTTATATTTTTTTGGGGGGCTGAGGGAGTAATGAACTCAGTATAAGCATTGGCTTTTAAGGTTAGTCATTTCCAGCATTTGACTTTCTGAATAAGGAATGGAGAAATAGGGTTCATGATGGCTTGCCTGGGATGATAACTCCAACTTAGGTTCAATTTAAATGCTTTCTCTAAAGCTAGTTTTGTGTTTACCTATTCAAGAATAACAAAGCAATGTTATTGCACAGTAAATAATGAGCTTAGATGATAGCATGGTTACAAGAAAATTCAACAGGGAATTTAGTTGCAGAGTGTCGTGCCGATGGAGCTTGTCATTAGAAGAGAACTAGAGTATCGAAAGAATTTGGAGATGTCAGAAATCACCACGAAATTGACTTAAGTCCACTAGTGGTTGTGGAGGTAAGGTGTTTGTGAAAATGCCTGACCGAAACACCCTTTATTACTCACTCTAAGTCAATGATCTCTTCAGCTTCAGAATCTGATGTAGGATAGCATAAGATGCATGACTAATTGCAAGGATAAAACCTGATGGTAAATTATATGAATTGAGTAAGATTGGAGACATCATTAGAGAAGCATTTGGATATGAAGCTGGATTAATATGTAGATCCAATGCACCAGGAAAAGAAGAGCTTTCCAAGGTTTTCATCTGCATCGACTTGAGGGGTAAAAAAGTAAATGATTGCCCTGGATTACCAGATTACGGGCACTTTAGTTCTATGATCAAGTTTTCTACCTTCTAGGCATGTTGTGGTTGTCGCATAAAGGAACTCCGGTTTATGTTATTGTTTTGTGGCTTATCTTTCAAATGTAATGTTGATGACTTGATGATACGTTGAATAAAATGCAAGCACAAGTCTGCTATTAATGGATTGAATTTTAACTGTATCCTTATTCTTCAATGGATTCGAACTTTTACTCGAACCTTTTAGAAACCTGTTCAATTTATTTGATAGTGTTTTAAAACTTTTCTTGTATATTGATAACTGTTACATTTACAGTTTAGATTATGGTTATGTCAATAATATACCAATTGCGGGGATAGCTCAGTTGGGAGAGCGTCAGACTGAAGATCTGAAGGTCAGGTGTTCGATCCACCTTCACCGCATTAATTTTCTAATTTTTTTTGTTTCCTTTTTATTTTTTCCGTTCACCGCAAAAAGTTCTTTTTACAATAATGTATACCCGGATTTTTATTAAGAATATATCCGCATGGAAATACATGAATATAGCATGGAACATATTATGAATGTATATTTAGGTACATATAATGTCAGAGCATAGAATAAAAATAAATTTTCTTTTAGAGAGAAAAAAAAAAGAGATTTAAGAGTTACTGCTGAGAGGAAAGTACAACTTTGGTTTGGAAGTAATTACAAGTCTACCAGGTTCGAGTAAGACCAGAAACGCAAAGGCATTGATGAATGCAACAAGACTACGAGAGGGAACGTGTATGATGTTACTGTATGAGAGAGTAGAAGCAATGAAACGCGCAACAAATCAAACTTGATTGAGCTCTTGATAGTATTATGTGATGCTGAAAGTTAATCAATTCCAACGCCTTTTAATCTGTTTATAGGCAAATTTTGCTGACCATTATTATCGTCTACACATTCCAGGAAAAAGCCTCTAAAAGTGCCTCTCCTTGAAAGAGCCGAAGCCATCCACTGGACTGTGGCACTAAAGCGTTTAGATATAGTAGAACTTTTCAAGCTAAGGCTGTAGTTTTAAGCAAAAAATCCTGTTATTGGAATTTACTCCAGTGCTACTGCTAACACAAGAATAGTGGAGCTAAGAATTGCGAAAATTTAATGACTCTAATCAACTTACTTATGAGAAGAGACTTAGTCAAAGTTGCGTTATTTGCGGATAAAACAAAGCCTGCAATATCCCAAATCGGAAATAAACTAAACATGGATGATGTATTTAAAGCTGTTTTGTAGGATGAACAAACATGACTTTACTTGAACAGGATCTGTTCTATAGGTTTGTACCTCTGAATCCTTGATTCCTAAGGAGACAGTGAACCCAAGTCTGGTGGATGAACCATGGCTGCTGGACCAGAGCGTGATTGACAGCTCTGTGGTTCTTGTACACTGGTGCAGTAGATGATCGTTCTTAGCCGGTTTCCGGTTAGGATGGTCCAGCAGCTGTCTAACAGACCTAATACCAAATGTTTTTTGCTCCGTGCTTAACCTCAGTTGCAAGCTTAGAATATGGAGTAGCACGTTTCAACTATTACTGTTGAGGTATATTTGCTTCTTTTTTTGGTAAATTAAAATTCTAAATCATTGCCATTGGTGGATTAGAGTTTTTTCTTTTACTGTCATAGTAAACTTGTAACAAGAAGAATTTTATTATGTAAGAAAACAAGTAGATTATATTTATTAAAAACATTGAGAAGTCTCATGAATTTTATATTTGTTTTGGGACTGAGGGAGTAACGAACTCAGTATAAGCATTGGCTTTTAAGCTTAGTCATTTCCCGCATTTGACTTTCAGAATAAGGAATGCAGTTTGTGGCGGAATGGAGAACGTAGGGTTCAGGTTGGCTTGCCTGGGATGATAATTCCAACTTATGTTCAATTTAAATGCTTTCTCTAAAGCTAGTTTGGTGTTTACCTATTCAAGAATAACAAAGCAATGTTTTTTTTTTTTTTTTGCGCAGTAAATAATGAGCTTAGATAATAGCTAGGTTCCAAGAAAATTCTACGAGGTATTTAGCTGCAGAATGTCTTGCTAATGGAGCTTGTAATTAGAAAAGAACAAGAGTATCGAAAGAATATGGAGATGTCGAGAAATCACTAAGAAGTTGACTTGATTCCTCTAGTGGTTATGGAGGTAAGGTGTGTGTGAAAATGCCTGACCTGAAACACCCTTTATTTCCCATTCTAAGTAAATGATCTCCTTAGCTTCAGAATCTGCTGTAGGATAGCATAAGCTGCATGACTAATTCAATTTTATCATTAAATTCTGATTACCCTGTTTCAATTGTACTCTAATTTCATTTTTCCAAATACCCACCAGTGATTTAGAGGCCTACTCAAACTGGAAATTTTGAAAGCAAAGGAGAAAGGCCACATAAAGAGGAAGGGCTCAAGATGGTTTTACTGCAAACCACTAGATGAGGGGATCCTTCAATATCTATCGACGGAATGTGGCTAAAAGGTACTATTGTAACTAGGTTTATACTTTTTTTTTGTTCTTAAATGATGTTTTTAAGTAATGTTGGTTGTTAATTGTTCTGTAAATAGTTTATGCTGAAACTTAATTAAAAAAAAATAAAATGGTTGGATGATTGTACAAAAACTGTGCTTGAAATACATTCACCAAAATTAACTAATAAAATTAGTTTACGCGCAAATTCAACTACTGGCACATAACAAATTACAGAACAACCTTCGAAACTTCATCATATACATTTTCAAACAAGCTCAATACTATCACATAATACTCATATAAAAAAATCACATGATTTCCTCAATGAACATCCAAATTTTGTACTTATAATCACAAAATTCCAGATCTTGCTACCAAAACAACTGTAATAATGACCACCATCACCAGAGCACAGCGAACAGAATGTTTAACTTTTGATTCACTGACAATCTTCGTATCATCAATGGCCAAGCTGACACACTCCTTAGATATCTCCGTTGCAATATCAAACCCCAATTCCTTGTGCAAATCCTTGCAGTTCAGATATAGAACTGTGTATGATGCCACTAATGGGGTCATAAATATCGTCCAAAACAAAGAAATATAAAAAATTTGCAAGACTTGCAAATAACTCCATGGACCATCAGTGGTGAAAATTTGTGTGGAAAGACCAAAAGTTATTACCAATTTGAAATCCCGTTTAGCATAAGTATTGATATAGAAGATAGTTTCATTCCCCGGACTAAAATGAAGCTCCGCCGTAAAGGCTCAAACCCCCATTTTGATTCAATCACGGAAATAATGGCAGCAAGTATCAAGTGCACGTGGAAGAAAATTGTGAAAAATCCCGTGATGAAAACAAAGGTCATAGCGGGAATTTTAAGCTATAGTTTATCTGGAGCCCAAGGATTTCGTAAAATATATTACTAGAACTTTTATCTTTAACAAAATGAATAATACTCCCTCCGTCCCAGCCGAAGCTTCCCATTTTGCCATTTTGGGTGTCCCGTTAAAAGCTTCCACTTTCCTTTTTTGACAAAGAATCTTTACTATTTCCTCCACTCATTCTCTCTCCTAATTCACTATTACACTCACAACACTTTTCAAATTTACTATTTCCTCCACTCATTCTCTCAACTATTTTCAAATTACACTCGCAACATTTTTTCTTCCCACCCATTTTCTTAATTTGCGTGCAATGCAAAAAGTGGGAAGCTTTCGGTGGGACGGAGGGAGTATGGCCTAAAATGAAATAATTCATGAACTAAAGTAAAATGTAGATTACCAAAAGTCTCATAAGTTAATTAATGAAACTTTCATCTTTAAATGCTACTAAAAGATTATGAAAATCAAATTTATTCATCAAATAATATTTTTGATCAAAAACTACTTCAATCGACAAAAAACAACAAATAATTCAACGACAAAAAAATTATACTTAAATATAAAATCTCGTGTGTAGCACGGGTTGACATCTAATGTCACTTAGTTTTGGTCGAGAATGTATCTATTTCTATGGCACTAGTTAAATGTAGTGCTAATATGTTAGCTGATTGCTCTTCTAGATTAGCAAACTCCTTGAATAATGATATTGTATGGGATAAACTATCAAATTTTGTGGATAGTCATCTCCTTCCTAATTGTCAATATCATTGATCTGTTTTCTTGTTAAAAAGGAAAAAGAAAGTGAACTTATCAATAGCAAACAAGTAAGTGTAAGCATTAAACTAGTTAAAAGGAAGGTTTATATTAGTAGTTTATCGAAAACTAAATTTATGAATTGTTGCGCTGTTAAGAAGATTGAGATGTTCAATTTAAATGCTTTCCCTGAAGCTAGTTTTGTGTTTACCTATTCAATGAAAACAAAGCAATGTTCTTGCGCAGTTAAGAAGATGGAGATGTCAAGAAATCACTAAGAAGTTGGCTTAATTCCTCCAGTGGTTGTGGAGGTAAGGTGTTTGTAAAAATGCCTGGCCGAAACACCCTTTATTACCCACTCCAAGTACTGATCTCTTCAGCTTCAGAATATGCTATAGGGTAGCATAAGCTGCATGACTAATTCAATTTTATCATGAAATTCTGATTACCCTATTTCAATTGTATTCTTTGATTTAGAGGCCTACTCAAACTAGAAATTATTGAAGCAAGGAAAAGGCCGTGGCGAACGAGTAACTTCAATGGAACCTCCAAGGTGTACTATACGTAACAATCCAACCAATCCCAAAACCTCCTACAGCCTCAGGGCTTGTCTGCCTGGATTGTCGCAAATTGTTGAGAAAGCAAAAAGAACAAGAGCTCAAGGTGGTTTTACTTTTTGATCTGAGCCACAGATTCACTGTGACCACATTGAGTGCTGACAAATCCTGCTCGAATCATGTAGGATTACAATGGTGTCAGAGCTCTCCCTACTAAGTCAAGGTGGTTTTATTGCAAACAGTAGATGGAGGAATTCTTCAATCCCTATTAGCGGACTGCCGGCAAGAGGTACTATTGTAAACATGTACTTTTTGTGTATGCTTAATTGATGTTTATAAGTAATGTTGGTTGTTACTTGTTCTATAAATAGGCTTATACTGAAATTTAATGCAAAAAAATGAAATTGATTGGATAATCGTAACAAACCCCTGCTTGAAAATTACATTGATTGGATCAGATGAATGTGATTTTACTTGTTCATCATCCAATTCGCCAATATCAAATCAAACTAGAAAACTTTATAAGAAAATTTTACGCACAAATTCAACAACTGGCATAGAACAAATTACAGAACAGACTGCGTAACTTCATCATACATTTCCAAACAAGCTCATAACTAATCATTTGATCATATCACATGATTCCTATTCTTGATAACAACGAGCAACCAAAACTACTGTAACACAGACCACCATCAACAGAGCACAGCGAACAATAAGCTTAACATTAGATTCACTGACAAGCTTCGTATCATCAATGGCCAAGCTAACACACTCCTTAGATATCTCCGTTGCAATATCAAAACCCGATTCCTTGTGCAAATCCTTGCAGTTCAGATATAGAACTGTGTATGATATCACTAATGGGGCCATAAACATCGTCCAAAATAAAGAAATATAAAAAATTTGTAAGACTTGCAAATAATTCCATGAACCATCAGTGGTGAAAATTTGTGTGGAAAGTCCAAGCGCTATTACCCAAATTGAAATCCCGTGTAGCATAAGTATTGACATAGAAGATTGTTTCATTCCTCGGACTAAAATGAAGCTCCGTCGTAAAGGCTCGAACCCCCATTTTGATTCAATCACAGAAATTATTGCAGCAAGTATCAAGTACACGTGGAAGGAGATTAAGAATAATCCTATGATGACACTAAAAGTAATAGCAGGGAATTTTAAGCTATAGTTTATCTGGAATCCTAGGATTTGGAGTGAGTTAAGAAGGGAGCCAAAGAAAAGAAGGAAAGCAATACAGGCAGAGAGAAGGCATGCAAGCGAAGTGAGGGTGGTGGAAGCGAGGGGAAAGAATGATTTGGAAAGAGAATTGATGGTGGAGGAGAGATTGGGTGGTTTACCGTAAAGACCCTGTTGGGTGCTGTAGGTGATTGTGGCTACACCTGCAACGTAGAGGGAGAGGACGAGGAGGGCATAAAGGAGAGATAAGGCTGTTGAATATGTGGAGCTTGCGTAGTAGGATAAAACGAAGGAGAAGGGGTCTAAGGATACAACATTGGATTGAGATAGAATGAAATGGAGGAAGGTGAGGAGGGAGGTGAGGCAGATGAAGAGGGGGAAGATGAAGACGGAGGAGAGGACGAGGAAGTGGGCATTGTTGGCGGCTTGTATGCGTTTTGATTCGGCAAAGATGCTGCTGCGGTCGATGGGATTTGGTGGATAAGACATGGATCAAAGGTTGAATCAAGAATGTTAAACTTTTGGAGAGAAGGAGAATAGAATACAAGTTTGGATTATAATAAAGTTAGGATGATTATGAATGATGTTTGTTAGGTGGATATGGTGTAGGATGAAAAGTATTTTGACAGGGTAATTGGAAAAAGTCTCGGTTAGTGGCTTGAAAAGTCTAACATGAAACCTTCAGCATCAATGAAAAAGTCTTCTTCGAGCTATAATGACAGGAAGGAAAATAGGTTGGCTCAAGCCATTAAGATAATAGAAGATTCAAAGGACCTGACGTTTTATATTGAAATAATAAGAATAAATGAGCTCAAGTTACTCTCTGTTATTGTGTTTAGACCGATCATTGCCCAAAAAGGCTCGGCAGCCTAATCACTACTGATTACTGCACCTCTGCTCTGCAATCCATTGCTCTCTGCATCGGCCACCATTTTAAGAAATGAGCAGAAATTATAGAACAGAATCCAAAACTTCATTATACATTTCCATACAAGTTCATTACAGTGATATAATCCATAGCTCATATACGCACATGATTTCTAACATGATTTAATTAACAGTAAGCACCCAAAATTGTAGATATAATAATTAAAAAAAAAAAAAAAGGAAAGCCCGGTGCACAAAGCATCCCCGAGGGTTCGGGAAGGGTCCCCACCACGAGGGTGAAATGTAAATTTAATTATAAAATTCCTAATTTTTCAACCACACAACTAATGTACCACAGGGTACCATCAATGCTGCAAGAAAAACAAGAATCCTAACATTAGACTCACTAACAAGCTTCTTATCATCAATGGCCAAGCTAACACACTCCTTAGAAATCTCCACCTCAATATCAAATCCTGATTCCTCATGCAAATCCTTGCAGTTGAGATATAGAACTGTGTATGAATTCACTAATGGAGTCATCAACATCGTCCAGAACATAGAAACAGTCAAGATTTGCGAGATCACATAACTCTGTGGTTCAACGGTGGTGTAAATCTGTGTGGAAATTCCAAGAACTATTACCCAAATTGATATCCCGTGTAGCAGAAGTATTGAACTAGAAGATCGTTTCATTCCTTTGACTAAAGAGAAGCTCAGTCGTAGAGGGCCGAACCACCATTTTGATTCCACCACGGAAATTACAGCAGCGATTGTCAAGATCACGTGGAATGATATTAAGAATATTGTTATAATGACGGCGGAGGCAATAAAAAGGAATGAGGTGGAGAAGGTTGAGGTATACCCAAGGATCTTGAGAAAGGAAGCAGAGGAAAGCAAGAACAGGATTGAATCTAAGAGTAGGATTGCTGTGGAAGCAAGGGTAGTGGAAGCGAGGGGGAAGAAGGATTTGGAGAGAGAAATGATGGTGGAGGAGATATTGAGGGGTTTGCCGTGGAGCGCTTGTTGGGTGCTGTAGGTGGTGGTGGCTATGGCTGTAACGTAGAGGGAGAGGACGAGGAGGGCGTAGAGGACAGAGAGAAGTATGGATTGAGGGGTTAAGGAAATGGGACTGGATTTGGAGATGGTGAAGGAGAGGAGGGAGGTGAGAGAGATGAAGAAAGGGAAGAAGAAGAGGTAGGAGAGGGAGAGGAAATGGGCATAGTTAGCGTTGACTATTTCTTTTGACTTGGAGAAGAAGGTGGTTTGGGTGATAGGCTTTGGTGGAGAAAACATGGATGTATGGATGATTCAAATCAATGGCAGATTGTTTTTGGAGTGAAGGGAAGTATGAGTGTTGGATGGAAGTTTACTTGGTTATTGGAAAAGTCATGGTTGCTGGCTTGAAAGGCCAATTATATTGTGAGGAGGAGGAGAATGAGGGATGTGAGCTCATCACAACAATTTTTTTTTTAGTAGATAGTTATATTTTATGGAGGAGAGTAAAAATGAGTTACATTTTTTATACTCCCTCCGTCCCATTAATAACTTCACTTTTTGCCAAAATGGGTGTCCCGTTAAAAGCTTCACCTTTCCTAAAATGGCAAAGAATCTTTACTATTCCACCCACTAATCTCTCTCCTACTTTACTTTTACACTCACAACACTTTTCAAATTTACTATTCCCTCCACTCATTCTCTCTCCTATTTTACTTTTATACTCACAACACTTTCTCCTCTCTCCTCTTTTCCTTAATTTGCGTGTCAAGCCCAATAGGATGAACTTATTAATGGGACGGAGGGAGTATATATTATTATAATATAACATACATTTTATAATAAGATGAATAATATTGTAATACGGAGAATGAGTGTTGCAACACAAGCCATGCAATGGAAAATTCAATAAGCATCTAAAATTCCTTTAGTCCATGAATGTAATCTCTCTTTTCCATTATAAATGTCTTTTAAGCTTAGTCATTTCCAGCATTTGACTTTCTGAATAAGGAATGCATTTTGTGGGGGAATGGAGAAATAGGGTTCATGATGGTTTGCCTGGGATGATAACTCCAACTTAGGTTCAATTTAAATGCTTTCTCTAAAGCTAGTTTTGTGTTTACCTATTCAAGAAAAACAAAGCAATGTTATTGCGCAGTAAATAATGAGCTTAGATGATAGCATGGTTACAAGAAAATTCAACAAGGAATTTGGCTGCAGAGTGTCGTGCCGATGGAGCTTGTCATTAGAAGAGAACTAGAGTATCGAAAGAATTTGGAGATGTCAGAAATCACCACGAAATTGACTTAAGTCCACTAGTGGTTGTGGAGGTAAGGTGCTTGTGAAAATGCCTGACCGAAACACCCTTTATTACTCGCTCTAAGTCAATGATCTCTTCAGCATCAGAATCTGATGTAGGATAGCATAAGATGCATGACTAATTGCAAGGATAAAACCTGATGGTAAATTATATGAATTGAGTAAGATGCAAGCACAAGTCTGCTATTAATGGATTGAATTTTAACTGTATCCTTATTCTTCAATGGATTCGAATTTTTACTGAAACCTTTCAGAAACCTGTTCAATTTATTTGATAGTGTTTTAAAACTTTTCTTGTATATTGATAACTGTTACATTTACAGTTTAGATAATGACTATGTCAGTTATATGCCAATTGCGGGGATAGCTCAGTTGGGAGAGCGTCAGACTGAAGATCTGAAGGTCAGGTGTTCGATCCACCTTCACCGCATTAAATTTCTTATTTTTTTATGTTTCCTTTTTTATTTTTTCCGTTCACCACAAAAAGTTCTTTTTATACTAATGATACCCGGATTTTTATTAAGAATATATCCGCATGGAAATACATGAATATATCATGGAACATATTTTGAATGTATATTTAGGTACATATAATGTCAGAGCATAGAATAAAAATAAATTTTCTTTTAGAGAAGAAAAAAACAAGAAATTTAAGAGTTACTTCTGAGAGGAAAGTACAACTTTGGTTTGGAAGTAATTACAAGTCTACCAGGTTCGAGTAAGACCAGAAACGCAAAGGCATTGATGAATGCAACAAGACTACGAGAGGGAACGTGTATGATGTTACTGTATGAGGAATGCACTTCCGTTCCCTGCAAAAAGTTCTTTTTATTGTCATTCTGTTAGTAAACTTGTAACAAGAAGAATTTTATTATGTAAGAAAACAAGTAGATTATATTTATTAAAAACATTGAGAAGTCTCATGAATTTTATATTTGTTTTGGGACTGAGGGAGTAACGAACTCAGTAAAAGATAATGTTTTCCTTGAATAATAAAATGATATACAAGAGAGTTTTATAGAGTCAAAGACCCATGATTCTAGCTAATCACTACTCTATCTTTAGTAACTAAATGATAACCCAAATTTACAAGATATGCACAAGTAAGGATATGTGAGGACCCCGACCCGGAACCTACACGTGTCCCGAGCTGGAGCGTCCTCAAACTAACCCAGAGATCCTAAACTTTTAAAAACCTTTAATTATCATTCAGAAATAAATACCATTGTTGTAATTATTTCAAAATAAATCTACACCTTTTCACCATGGAGAAATAGTTGACTAACTTAGAAAGTAAGAAACTGTTTTAATTACAAAAAGGCCTCGGTTATAACATAAAATAAAGATTTATAAATACAAGTCCACAAATGAATTATACCAACGTACACTTTCCATACCAACCTAATCATACCCCGACAATTCCCACAATATAACTTCCAAACTCCTCACCGCCCTTACTTGGCTGGTCCACCTGTCTCAGAATCTAAAAACAAGAAAGGGAGAGGGGTGAGAATAAATCTCAAAGCAAGCTATTATGAATGCAAAGAAGATGCCAAACAAGATGCAATACATCAAAAGACATATCCACATAATCGGAGAGGCTCGCCGCCAACCGTCCCATACCGGGTTGGAAACAACGACCACTCATCATGAATATATCACAACACATAAGTACGATAAAGTAACACTTAGAAGGATGCGAGCCAAGGTTTTAACTCCAAAAGGATATACACATCCGAGCAAAGAAGCAACATTTGATGAAGCGGTTCCGGAACCATGAACAATAACGGTACCATAGGGATTCGACACGCGGTCATATCCCAGGTGAAACTAGACCATCTACCTCAAAAGAGATGCTAGCCCACTAATCCCACACAAGGGGGACAACTGGGTTACCAATGTATGAATTATAATGAACTTGGCTCGGTGCCATTATAATTCCATAACATTGCCCAACAAACAAATACCATTTGGATTTACATAACTAAGCACGGTAATAACATACTTGCTTAACCAAACATTGTATGATCCAAAGTAGGGATACATACCACAATAGCATATCATGAAGATAGCAATACTATATCAAGTATTCAACATTTTCAAGCACATAATAGATACTTGAATAAAATCCACAAAAAGGGATAACAATATATCAACATGGTAAATATACTCATGTCCAACCAATATCATAGTGTAACAATAAATTAACACACTATGCATAATATAACCAATGTATACGAACTCAAAGTAAGGCAAGGAAATATCATCAATCCCTCCTACAAGGTCATTATACAATAAAACAAGGCCTCTATGAAGGTTCAAGCTCAATTTACTAAGTGGGAGTCACAATCTATAAGTGACCAAACAATGATGCTAACAAATTCCGGTTCGATTTACGGTTAAACTTCACGGGGTCTTGGGCGACCGCCATACCTCTTGGGCGACCGCCCAAGAGGGTTTTAAAGGCAATGGTCTTTACTGGGCTCGGGCGACCGCACATGCTCACGGGGCGACCGCCCATAGCCAATCTCAGCGAGGCTCAAATTCAACATCTTCCACTTAGTTCATTTTTCTTACCTTTTTGCTCTACTCTAAATCCAAGAACACGAGGAGTTTCATGTCTTTACCAAGTTCATCCTAAAATCATGCAAACCCAAAATAGTTAATTCTAGATTAATTATTACTACACCCATCACCCATTTCAAATCTCCTAGGTTATCTTCATTGAATCCTAGCTTCAACAAATGTCATTTACCAATCATCCAACTTCCAATAAGGTTTCTAAGGCATGAAATCAACATTTTAAGAACAAGAACATCATTTAAAGAGCTCATGAACAAGTAAAAGAAGGGAATCATAACAACTCATTTACTAAGCCATGTAACCCAAAATGATTAAATCTTATATCATTTACCCTTTGAATCACTACCCATTTCACTATCACTTTTCAAGTATAAATTTCTTAATTTAGTTAACCCATTTGCTTACCTTCTTGACCCACTTTCCTAATCAACAACAACATTCTAATTTACTACTAAATTTCTCAACATCCAAGAGAGTTTCCAAGCATCAACAACCATTTTATTAACAAGAACAACCTTAATTAATTCATGAACATCACATAGAAGGGAGGTCATAATAACTCACATTGGAATAGGAGGTGGATTATGGATTTCTTGAGCTTGAAGAACTCCTCTTGGTCTCCCGATTACAAAAGTGCTCTCGAATCTAAAAATGGTGAAGGATTGATCTTGGAAGGAGCTTGAGAAGAGGTGGGTTTCCAAAGCATCCATGGAAGGTTGAGAGAGAAAGTGAAGGAGAAGAAGAAGAGAGGTGGAGTACATATTTGGTAAAGAGAGGGGGGGGGCGGTCCAAGGAGGGAGTATGAGGGAAATTAGAGATAAGGGTATGGTCCCCCCATACCCAAATATTTAGGCTTTCACATTTTATTTCTTTCCCCCTACACAAACTAAAGCCTAACTACTCCCATTTTATTATTGTCAATTATTATACTCTCTCCATAGACTTTATTTGATTTTCTCAATTATCCCATCCTAATATAAGTAATCTAAGATATAAAATGATCACATAATATTAACGATAATATTAAAAGCACACAATATGATGTTAAATTAGTGCCTAGGGTTAGGGTCGTTACACTCACTCCCCCTTAAAGAAAATTCGTCCCGAATTTGACTGTCACTTACCTAATCGATCAACCGCATCGGTTACATGTATACCTCAAACTTCAATTTCCAAATAGTCTCTTCAATGTTGTGATTCTTCTCCCAAAGAAATTAAATTTCTAATTCCATTAATAGTATGATATTACCACTTAATGATCCAAGCGTACTATACAATTATCACTAACACGAATTTTCCGATCTCGATGAAAATATAAATAAATAAGGTATTACAACTTATGTCACCAAATACATTACAATATCACATTAAAACTTCAAATACTCTATAAGCTTCTCCAAGCCAGTCTATAAGTCAAATCACCCACCTTTTCTAAGCTTCAAATGGATTAACGAACTTTGGCGCCAATTTACCTTAGGCCTTGCTTCTCCAAACTCACTCCAACAAATTAGAGATCGATATTTTCTTCCCAAACTATGCCTCATACGGTTTTATCTCAATGTTAGAAGGATAACTACTATTATACGCACTCAACCCTCGGTAACCATACGTACCATTGACCACTAACATCCATTGTTCATGCCCGTAGCATACCATCAACAATAAGTAATGATTCCTCAACTTTTTCACAAGGTTAAACTTAATAGCATTCCTACCTTCCCAAAAGGACCTTCCCGAACGATGTCTATCCAATCCATTTAACACTATGGGTTTATACAATTAAACGATCTCCTAAGATTTATGAGGACTATATCAATGAATACCTCATCAAAATATACATATAATGAGTCGAAAATACAAATTAACTTCCTATAAACAAAATGACATACTCCCTTTTTACTTCCAAGGTAACCCAAATCACAAAATCCATCGTGATAATACTCTCAGCTCAATCTAGAACTCTAAATATATTAATAAAGCTTATAACGTCAAATTTCTATTTTCACATTTATGACCAACCCACCTTATGTCTCGACTCGCTTGAAACGAATTATCTTAATTATCTCATCCTCATTCCTCATGATACAAACATTAAATAACTGTCTACGAAATAATAAATGTAAACATGTCAATAAGACCACGATTCCCATAAACGGAATACTAGTCGACTATATATCATAATTGAATGCTCTAATTATGCTCGAGGTCCGATGTGAGATCAATATTCAAATCAAATGGTTGGCCGCCCACAACGGGCCGAACCAACTCCAAAACAAAACCGAGTCTCTTTGCGACCAACGACAATAACAACCTCACAAATTATCAATCATTTCTCGGATCAAGACTTGAATACAATCAATCATTATAGGGAAACTAGGTTGCAATTTCTACTTGCTTACGAACAATTTATATCTTTAGGATACCAAGTCTTTCTAAAAGTTACAACATCTTTCAAAATTCCAAAGGATAATATAAAAAGAGATTCAAAGAGACCCGAATGGTTTATTTATTTAAAACCGGCCCATACCAGTTTTAATTAACTAAACCACTCACAATTTAAGAAATTTCAAAAGATTGATAAGCTAACAAAATAACTCGAGTGATTTAATTATCTACAACCGTCCCATTCCGGTGGTGGATAATTAAATTACTCCAATTTTAAGGTACACAAAAACGGTTCTTGACTTTAATAAATTAAAATATCCTGAAGGGTACAAATGCTCATCTTGGAGTTCAATTTATAATCCAAAGTTGTAAAGCACTTTTAAAACAATTCCAACAAAATATTCTTGTTTGACCTCTATTTATAGTATAGCCACCACTTATAATATTTATACTTAGTTAATTTCTTTATAAGAAAACACAATCTTGCCATACTATTACTATTTCCGATAAATAACACTAAAACAATCATTAAGCTTATAAACTAGGTAAATCATCCTCAATTCAATAATTCCTCAAGTTGAATATTCAACACTTTTACTTAATTTGAGTCATCTATTCCTTACCTTCGATATTGGTATTGTACTTAGTAACAACGTATTGTAACATCTAGTTCCCAATTAAATACCATAATTTCTAAATAAGAAAATATAATTAGAACTCACATAGATCAATCATTCCCAAATTTCGATTAAACATTACGGTATAATCTAACTTACCTCCCTATAACCCTCAACAATTCAAAATCCGTATAGCGTCAATATCTTCCGAGCATCACACCAATCCCTTATATGAGTCGCGCAACTAAGTCAACCTATACGGTGTAATCATCCTAAAGTATCCTGTCTTCCAATAAGATTTATCCTCATTTTATTTTCTCAACTAATGATAATCATCTCTCAAAACAAACCATGTGCATGTTTCACCAATTCTGAAGTTGATCCTTTAAGTCACCAATAAGCGTATCTATTATACTTCTTTGCATTTTCCCTATTTTACCTCTCCATCACTAATACACAATCCACAAATCAAAACGGTCATACTATATATATAAATGTTATCTTAAGTATATCCTTTAAGCAAATTTTCAACGTAATTGTAACACTCAGAAAAATTTAACTAATAACCATTGAGTATCCTACTAGTTTCTAAAATCGGTCATACAAATCGTCAACAAGTGCTAACGAATACTTATTCTTCACAGTTACCTATTTAAGATCTCTATAACATTGTAAATAACCACCAAGTATCATCTTTTCTAATTATAGTAACAATTTACCCTTATGGAGATTCCACTAAGCTCATTATCTTCTTTATCAAATACTTTCCCAAGATGAATCATCAAGTCCATCATCCCAATTAGTGTCCTCTATCTAGGAATCCGAATGCCAAAATAATACCTTATAGCAATTCAAAATCTCAATATCCTGGTATGATATGATGAAAACCCATTTTGAAACTCACATAGAAAACACAACTTAATCAACTAATAGCACATAAGGCAAAGATATATTGGTTCTATCAGATCTCGTACTCGCGATATTTTATAACCCATATAATCCCACTTAGACTATCACTTTCAATACTAGCCCCATATATCTAGTCTCCCCACGAGACACCAATGTATAATTACTCACGCAAGTACACAACCATAAATCACTCTTAATTAGGCCATACTTTCGACAATTACGCGTATGTGACAGAATGTCAATTAATAATTTGCAGACTCAATTATACACGGAGGTAAATCAAACGTAGATAAGGAGACTCGCTTCTTGCGACAGTCCTCCTCAAACACAACAACTACTCAAATAATTCAGTTAACATAACGACGATTCACGGATTGGTAACTCGACCAAATCCACCGGCAATACATGCCCACTTAATCACAACTACCAAGATAATTAAGGATGATTCGAGGTACGACCCCATCGGAGTAGAACCTCCGGCACATAAGGCAACCACTTAGGCCAATTATGCAAATAAAGATGAAATGTAATGCCACATGAGAACGAATGTACAAGGATTTACAAAAGTAGGGACCCTAACTCTGAGACGGGTAGAATACCTCAAATGATGGTGGGGAAATCTATCTTTCCATAACTCACCTTTCCTTGATTCCTTGGTTGATTAATATCATTTTACGCCTTTGAACAAATTCCTGCATTAAACTCTCGACGCAAGTTATCGCACACTCTCGCTCGGCTAGACTCTGCGAGAATTCTAACCGAGCTACGATACCAGCTGTGAGGACCCCGACCCGGAACCTACACGTGTCAGTGGAGCGTCCTCAAACTAACCCGGAGATCCTAAACTTTTAAAACCTTTAATTATCATTCAAAAATAAATACCATTGTTGTAATTATTTCAAAATAAATCTACACCTTTTCACCATGGAGAAATAGTTGACTAACTTAGAAAGTAAGAAACTGTTTTAATTACAAAAAGGCCTCGGTTATAACATAAAATAAAGATTTATAAATACAAGTCCACAAATGAATTATACCAACGTACACTTTCCATACCAACCTAATCATACCCCGACAATTCCCACAATATAACTTCCAAACTCCTCACCGCCCTTACTTGGCTGGTCCACCTGTCTCAGAATCTAAAAACGGTAAAGGGAGAGGGGTGAGAATAAATCTCGACAAGCTATTATGAATGCGGCAAGATGCCAAACAAGATGCAATACATCAAAAGACATATCCACATAATCGAGAGGCTCACTGCCGCCAACCGTCCCATACCGGTTGGAAACAACGACCAGCTCATCATGAATATATCACAACACATAAGTACGATAAAGTAACACTTAGAAGGATCTTGAGCCAAGGTTTTAACTCCAAAAGGATATACACATCCGAGCGGCAACATTTGATGAAGCGGTTCCGGAACCATGAACAATAACGATACCATAGGGATTCGACACACAGTCATATCCCGGTGAAACTAGACCATCTACCTCAAAAAGAGATGCTAGCCCACTAATCCCACACAAGGGGGACAAGCTGGGTTACCAATGTATGAATTATAATGAACTTGGCTCGGTGCCATTATAATTCCATAACATTGCCCAACAAACAAATACCATTTGGATTTACATAACTAAGCACGGTAATAACATACTTGCTTAACCAAACATTGTATGATCCAAAGTAGGGATACATACCACAATAGCATATCATGAAGATAGCAATACTATATCAAGTATTCAACATTTTCAAGCACATAATAGATACTTGAATAAAATCCACAAAAAGGGATAACAATATATCAACATGGTAAATATACTCATGTCCAACCAATATCATAGTGTAACAATAAATTAACACACTATGCATAATATAACCAATGTATACGAACTCAAAGTAAGGCAAGGAAATATCATCAATCCCTCCTACAAGGTCATTATACAATAAAACAAGGCCTCTATGAAGGTTCAAGCTCAATTTACTAAGTGGGAGTCACAATCTATAAGTGACCAAACAATGATGCTAACAAATTCCGGTTGATTTACTGATTAAACTTCACAGGGTCTTGGGCGACCGCCCATACCTCTTGGGCGACCGCCCAAGAGGGTTTTAAAGGCAATGGTCTTTCTGGGCTCATGGGCGACCGCACATGCCCACATGGGCGACCGCCCATAGCCAATCTCCAGCAGGCTCAAATTCAACATCTTCCACTTAGTTCATTTTTCTTACCTTTTTGCTCTACTCTAAATCCAAGAACACCAAGGGAGTTTCATGTCTTTACCAAGTTCATCCTAAAATCATGCAAACCCAAAATAGTTAATTCTAGATTAATTATTACTACACCCATCACCCATTTCAATTCCTCTAGGTTATCTTCATTGAATCCTAGCTTCAACAAATGTCATTTACCAATCATCCAACTTCCAATAAGGTTTCTAAGGCATGAAATCAACATTTTAAGAACAAGAACATCATTTAAAGAGCTCATGAACAAGTAAAAGAAGGGAATCATAACAACTCATTTACTAAGCCATGTAACCCAAAATGATTAAATCTTATATCATTTACCCTTTGAATCACTACCCATTTCACTATCACTTTCCAAGTATAAATTTCTTAATTTAGTTAACCCATTTGCTTACCTTCTTGACCCACTTTCCTAATCAACAACAACATTCTAATTTACTACTAAATTTCTCAACATCCAAGAGAGTTTCCAAGCATCAACAACCATTTTATTAACAAGAACAACCTTAATTAATTCATGAACATCACATAGAAGGGAGGTCATAATAACTCACATTGGAATAGGAGGTGGATTATGGATTTCTTGAGCTTGAAGAACTCCTCTTGGTCTCCCGATTACAAAAGTGCTCTCGGATCTAAAAATGGTGAAGGATTGATCTTGGAAGGAGCTTGAGAAGAGGTGGGTTTCCAAAGCATCCATGGAAGGTTGAGAGAGAAAGTGAAGGAGAAGAAGAAGAGAGGTGGAGTACATATTTGGTAAAGAGAGGGCGGTCCAAGGAGGGAGTATGAGGGAATTTAGGGATAAGGGTATGGTCCCATACCCAAATATTTAGGCTTTCACATTTTATTTCTTTCCCCCTACACAAACTAAAGCCTAACTACTCCCATTTTATTATTGTCAATTATTATACTCTCTCCATAGACTTTATTTGATTTTCTCAATTATCCCATCCTAATATAAGTAATCTAAGATATAAAATGATCACATAATATTAACGATAATATTAAAAGCACACAATATGATGTTAAATTAGTGCCTAGGGTTAGGGTCGTTACAGGATATGCACAAGTATTTACAAAATACTAACAAACTAACAACTCAATATTATCATATCTCATCCGAGATATTCCAATATTCTAACACACCCCCTCAGTCTTAACGGGAGGTTGACGGATGTTAAGACTGGCGCGAAAGTCGTTGAATAAAATCAAGGGAAGCCCCTTAGTAAAAATGTCCGCAATCTGATGCCGAGAAGGGACATGAAGAACCCGGACCTCGCCTTTAGCCACCTTTTCCCGAACAAAATGAATATCCAATTCAACATGCTTTGTACGTTGATGTTGAACTGGATTACCCGAAAGATAAATCGCACTTACGTTATCACAATACACAAGAGTTGATTTGTGAATTGGACAATGAAGTTCGAGGAGAAGGTTACGTAACCAACATGATTCGGAGACCACATTAGCGACGCCTCGGTACTCAGCCTCCGCACTGGAACGAGAAATCGTAGGTTGACGTTTGGCCGCCCAAGAAACCAAATTATCACCTAAGAAGGCACAGTAGCCGGAGGTAGACCTTCGGGTATCGGGACAGCCCGCCCAGTCGGCGTCCGTATATGACAAGAGAGTAGTCGGTGAGGACGGATGGAGAGAAAGACCGAAGTCAAGTGTCCCACTGATGTATCGTATGATACGCTTTAACGCGTTCATATGAATCTCCCTCGGGTCATGCATATATAGACAAACCTGTTGAACTGCGTACGTAATATCCGGTCGAGTAAAAGTGAGATATTGGAGAGCTCCAGCAAGACTCCTGTACAAAGTCGAATCCGAGAAAGAAGGGCTAGAAGAGCCGCTCACTTTGGATTTAGTATCACCTGGAGTAAGAGAAGGTTTGCAGGAGGACATTCCGGCTCGTCCCACAATCTCCAATGCATAAGCACGTTGAGACAAAAATAAAGAACCTGCTGTCCGAGAGACCGAGATACCCAGAAAATCACTTAAAGGGCCAAGATCCTTCATAGCAAATTCTGACCCAAGCTTGGTCATGATAGAGTGTCGTAGAGTCTCGGAGGAGGTAGTCAAAATAATGTCGTCCACGTAGAGAAGCAAATAAGCAATGTCCGAACCATTCTTGAAAATAAATAAAGAATGATCACACCATGAACAAAACCAATAGATGAAACGTAATCACCGACTAAGAGGAAAGTACAACTTTGGTTTGGAAGTAATTACAAGTCTACCAGGTTCGAGTTAGACCAGAAACGCAAAGGCATTGATGAATGCAGCAAGACTACGAGAGGGAACGTGTATGATGTTACTGTATGAGGAATGCACTTCCGTTCCCTGCAAAAAGTTCTTTTTATTGTCATTCTGTTAGTAAACTAGTAACAAGAAGAATTTTATTATGTAAGAAAACAAGTGGATTATATTTATTAAAAACATTGAGAAGTCTCGTGAATTTTATATTTGTTTTGGGACTGAGGGAGTAACGAACTCGGTAGAAGCGTTGTCTTTTAAGCTTAGTCATTTCCTGCGTTTGACTTTCTGAATAAGGAATGCACTTTGTGGCGGAATGGAGAAAGTAGGGTTCAGGTTGGCTTGCCTGGGATGATAATTCCAACTTAGGTTCAATTTAAATGCTTTCTCTAAAGCTAGTTTGGTGTTTACCTATTCAAGAATAACAAAGCAATGTTTTTGCGCAGTAAATAATGAGCTTAGATGACAGCTAGGTTCCAAGAAAATTCTACGAGGTATTTAGCTGCAGAATGTCTTGCTAATGGAGCTTGTAATCAGAAAAGAACAAGAGTATCGAAAGAATATGGAGATGTCGAGAAATCACTAAGAAGTTGACTTGATTCCTCTAGTGGTTATGGAGGTAAGGTGTGTGTGAAAATGCCTGACCTGAAACACCCTTTATTTCCCATTCTAAGTAAATGATCTCCTTAGCTTCAAAATCTGCTGTATGATAGCATAAACTGCATGACTAATTCAATTTTATCATTAAATTCTGATTACCCTGTTTCAATTGTACTCTAATTTCATTTTTCCAAATACCCACCAGTGATTTAGAGGCCTACTCAAACTGGAAATTTTGAAATCAAGGAGAAAGGCCACATAAAGAGGAAGGGCTCAAGATGGTTTTACTGCAAACCACTAGATGGGGGGATCCTTCAATATCTATCGGCGGAATGTGGCTAAAAGGTACTATTGTAACTAGGTTTATACTTTTTTTTTTTATTCTTAAATGATGTTTTGAAGTAATGTTGGTTGTTAATTGTTCTGTAAATAGTTTATGCTGAAACTTAATTAAAAAAAATGAAATGGTTGGATGATTGTACAAAAACTGTGCTTGAAATACATTCACCAAAATTAACTAATAAAATTAGTTTACGCGCAAATTCAACTACTGGCACATAACAAATTACAGAACAACCTTCGAAACTTCATCATATACATTTTCAAACAAGCTCAATACTATCACATAATACTCATATAAAAAAATCACATGATTTCCTCAATGAACATCCAAATTTTGTACTTATAATCACACAATTCCAGATCTTGCAACCAAAACTACTGTAATAATGACCACCATCACCACAGCACAGCGAACAGTATGTTTAACGTTTGATTCACTGACAAGCTTCATATCATCAATGGCCAAGCTGACACACTCCTTAGATATCTCCGTTGCAATATCAAACCCCGATTCCTTGTGCAAATCCTTGCAGTTCAGATATAGAACTGGGTATGATGCCACTAATGGGGTCATAAACATCGTCCAAAACAAAGAAATATAAAAAATTTGTAAGACTTGCAAATAACTCCATGGACCATCAGTGGTGAAAATTTGTGTGGAAAGACCAAAAGCTATTACCCAAATTGAAATCCCGTTTAGCATAAGTATTGATATAGAAGATAGTTTCATTCCCCGGACTAAAATGAAGCTCCGACGTAAAGGCTCAAACCCCCATTTTGATTCAATCACGGAAATAATGGCAGCAAGTATCAAGTGCACGTGGAAGAAAATTGTGAAAAATCCCGTGATGAAAACAAAGGTCATAACAGGGAATTTTAAGTTATAGTTTATCTGGAGCCCAAGGTTTTGGAGTGAGTTAAGAAGGGAGCCAACGAAAAGAAGGAAAGCAATAGAGGCAGAGAGAAGGCATGCAACCGAAGTGAGTGTGGTGGAAGCGAGGGGAAAGAATGATTTGGAAAGGGAATTGATGGTGGAGGAGAGATTGAGTGCTTTACCGTAAAGACCCTGTTGTGTGCCGTAGGTGATTGTGGCTACACCTGCAACGTAGAGGGAGAGGACGAGGAGGGCGTAGAGGAGAGATACAGCTATGGAATATGCAGAGTTTGTGTAGTAGGATAGAATGGATGATTTGATATGGAGGAAGGAGAGGAGGGAGTTGAGGGAGATGGAGAGGGGGAAGATGAAGAAGACGGAGAGGATAAGGAAGTGGCCATAGTTGGTGCCAACTATACGGTGTGACTCGGCAAAGATGCTGCTGCGGTCGATGGGTTTTGGTGGAGAAGACATGGATCAAAGATTGAATAGGGAATTTGCTTGACTTATTGTATAGTTTTTGAAGTACAATATTGGATTGTTATATATACATAAGATAATCATAAATGTTATTTATTAGGTGGAAAGGGTGTAGGATGTAATGAAATTTACAGGGTGATTGGAAAAAGTCTTGATTCGTGGCTTGAAAGGTCAAGCATAACAAATTCAGACCTTATCGTTTTCTGGGGACAAAGATAAGTCATTTTTTTTAATATACTAAAAAAGACTCGTTACAAGAACTCAGCTAAAGATGTTGACTTTTGTTAGAACAGAGTATATTTAGAAAATATAAAACAACCAATCAAACAACACAACGATATACGTGATTCACCAATTTGGCTACGTCAACGGAAAGAGGGTAATAATATTATTATTAACTAGAAATCACCAAATACAATCTCTAATCTAATTTACGAATGTGATCAAAATTGGCAGCAAATAGATCTAGAGAAACAGAGAGACAATAAACCCTTGAAACACCTATAATTATTGATCTCTATTACATTAGAAATTATATCCATGGAACACATATAATTATCACCCCTTTCTAGAGCGCGATTGCCCCAAAATTCCAGAGACTCCGCGCGGTCGCGCTCCTGCCTGGCTTGGTCGCTCCCTAGGTGATGTCACAAAAATTACCGATTTGCCCCTTGTTCAATCCTCTAAGCTGTTCCCAAGTTAGATGACATCAAACTCAACAACTTTTGTGCATATTTATATCTTGTTTTTAAACTTGATGTATTTCTGAAGCTAAACTAGACTCTTATGAGTTGTTGATAATTGACGCGCATAAGTTTCTTGTTTTATCTCGATTTAAAGGGAAACAAATGAATGTTCTTGGCTAATAAAGACTCTGTTTTTTTTTATGCTAGAAAAATTAGCAATGATATGATGGAAGAGGAGAAATTTATGCGAGTATTTAATGGAGTTAGGTGATTGTCAGGGGCGGAGCCAGGAATTGGCCGAGGGGGGGGGGCAAGGTTACACGGGGGTTCGGGGGCAGCGTCCCCGAAATTTTTTTTTTGGGTCGGACAAGTAAAAAATGGGTCGGATTCATGAAATACAATGTATTTTAGTTAACAAAAATGATAAAAGTAAATAATTCAAAGAACAATTGAAATAATGTTGAAGTATTTAATGCAAACAATTTATTAAAATATATTACTCGTACAAAAAAGAAATTCAAATTTGCTAATTAAACTTGGGATAATAGGAAGAAAGACCAAAAACAAAAAAAATGGGAAAAGCCTAACAAATTAATTAAGATTGAAAAAATGTGAGGAAATTAAGAGAAAGAATAGCAAAGATGGAAGACAAATAAAATTAATTGAAAATGTAGGTAGCAGGGTTCGAGCATGGATTTGAAACAGGAAAACACCAAGCGAACTTCATCAGCCTTCTAGAAACATACCACTCATTTGATGTTAATCTTGAAGTTAATTATATATATACATATATATCAAAAATATGGTGGGGAAGCGAAAAAAAAAATTTCCAAGCATTTCCGCCCGTGGGGGGGCGAGTGCCCCCGCCTGCCCCCCCCTGGATCCGCCCCTGGTGATTGTAAAAGTCTTGGCTGGTGGCTTGAAATGTCAAGAAGAAGACTCGGTTCCTCTAGTAGTTGCGAAGGTAAGGTGTTTGTAAAAAAGCCTGAACGAAACACCCTTTATTACCCACTCTAATTAAATGATCCCTTCAGAATCTGTTATAGGATAGCTTACTGCATGGATAGTTCAATTTTTTCATGAAATTTTGATTACCCGATCTTATCCAATCGTATTCTGATTTCATTTTTCGAAAAATCCATCTTTGATTTAGAGCCTACTCAAACTGGAAAGCGAAACAGCAAGAGCTCAAGGTGGTTTTACTGTGGGAATCCTTCAATCTCGATCATCGGACTGCAGGTAAAAGGTACTATTTTATATAGGTTTTATACTCTTTTTGTGCTTAAATGATATTTAAAAGTAATGTTGGTTGTTACTTCTTCTGTAATTAGGTTTATACTTACATTACTCCAAATTTTAGTTAATTCACAATGAGCGTCCCAATTTTGTACTTGTAAATACTTAATTTCAAATCTTGCAACTACCTAATATAACGCTGACCACCATCAACAAAGCAGCACAAACAAGACGCTTAAGATAAGACTCACGGACAAGCTTCTCATCATCAATGGACAAGTTAACACACTGCCTAGATATCTCCACTGCAATATCAAATCCCGATTCCTCATGCAAATCCTTGCAGTTCAGATATAGAACTATGTATGATTTCACTAATGGGGCCATAAACATCGCCCAAAAGAAAGAAATACAAAAAAATTGTAAGACTTGCACATAATTCCATGGACCATAAGTGGTGAAAATTTGTGCGGAATGTCCAAGCGCTATTACCCAAATTAAAATCCCGCGTAGCAGAAGTATTGATATAGAAGATCGGTTCATTCCTTGGATTAAAATGAAGCTGCGTCTTAAAGGCTCAAACCCACTTTTTGATTCTATCACAGAAATTATTGCAACAAGTATCAAGTGCCCGTGGAAGGAAATTAAGAATAATCATGTGATGACAACAAAGTTAATGTTGATTACCAGATGATACGTTGAATAAAATGTGTTAGTGTAAACTTGTGTTGCCACAGAACCTTTTGTGTTACCCAATGTGATACCCGACGAGAATTATTTAAATAGTTGCACATCTCTTTTCATAAATAATTTTATCCTAATGTGTATATATTATCTGCTATATATGTATTTGTAAGTCCAAATTTCAGGCTAAACTAAGGTGGATTGAAGAACTATAAAAGTGGAATTGGTTGAAGAACAAGTTACGCATAAATGACAATTTATGCATACTTTGGCAAGGTAAAAAACATGTGAAAAATCAACAAACACGTGGTGGACTTGGTCATAGGAAAGTTGTTGCTGTATCAAGAAGAGTACAAGGCTAGAAATGCAAGAGAGTACAAGAGGTTGGAGCATGGACTTAGCCTTCAAGTTTGCAGTTGCTACAAACATGGGAGTGGACTCTTTATTGGCTCAAATTGAGGAGTGTAGCTAGACAACTCTCTCCACTCACCCAAGACAACGTGGGCTATCCTCTTTGAATATTTTTCAAGTATTGAACACTATAAATATGCAAGGGTGTGGATATTTGAAGATAAGTCAAACATTTGCGCACATTCGAGCACAAGAGACAAAGTACTTCTTGGTTCTAATAGATTCTTCCTCCCCATAGACTATTTTCCACATTCAAATACTTCGTATTTGAATGTGTTTTGGCAAGGATAGGATTTCGTACTTTGTTTTCATTTCGTTCCATTGAGTGTAATTGCTATAGCTTTAGGGAACTTTCGGCTTTGTAATCAAGTCATACATTGAATATAAATTCTTGCCTTTTGAGGCTCACTCAAGTTATATATTTATATAACTTAAGAAAAACATCTTTATTCCGCTGCAAACTCTATTTACAAACTATTTTTTTTTGTGTGTTGTTCGTCTGTGTTATCATATGTGTTACCAAGCACTTTGGATAATACTTGTTGTCAGTAGGGCCATTGACAATTTCAAAATGCAAGCACAAGTCTGCTATTAATGGTTCAAATTTTAATTGTATCATTATTCTTCAATGGATTAGAATTTTTACTCAAACCTTTCAGAAACTTGTTCAATTTATTTGATAGTGTTTTAAGAAGATTCTTGTATTTTGATAACTGTTACATTTGAACTTTAGATAAAGGTTATGTTAAATATATTAATTGCAGGGATAGCTCAGTTGGGAGAGTGTCACCACAAAAAGTTCTATTTATAATTTTGTATACCCGGATTTGTATTAAGAATATATTTGCATGGAAATACTTGAATATAGCATGGAACATATTATCTATAGTATAAATGGGAACGGTACTTGCTACAGTACTATGAACAGTACCAAATGTCAAATTTCCCATTTTGCCTTCACTAAGTTATCCCTTTCCCATTTTGCCCTTAAAAAAAAATTTATATAAAAAAAAAAACACGTATCCTTGGACACGGGCTTTTACTAGTGAATGTATATTTCGGTACATATATAGTGTCAGAGCATAGAGTAAAAAGAAATTTTTTAGAGAAAAATAAAACAAGAGATTTAAGAGTTACTACTAAGAGGAAAGTACAACTTTGGTTTGGTAGTAATTACAGTCTACCAGGTTCGAGTTAGACCAGAAACGCAATGGCATTGATGAATACAGCAAGACTACAAGAGGTAACATGTATGATGTTACTGTGTGAGAGAGTAGAAGCAATGAAACGCGCAACAAATCAAACTTGATTGAGCTCTTGATAGTATTATGTGATGCTGAAGGTTAAATAATTCCAATGCCTTCTAATCTATTTGTAGGCACATTTTGCTGACCATTATTATCGTCTACACATTCCAGGAAAAAGCCCCTAAAAGTGCCTCTCCTTGAAAGAGCAGAAGCCACCCACTGGACTGTAGCACTAAAGCGTTTAGATATAGTAGAACTTTTCAAGCTAAGGCTGTAGTTTTAAGCAAAAAATCATATTATTGGAATTTACTCTAGTGCTACTGCTAACACAAGAATAGCGGAGTTAAGAATTGCGAAAATTTAATGACTAATCAACTTACTTATGAGAAGAGACTTGGTCCAAGTTGCGTTATTTGCGGATAAAACAAAGCCTGCAATATCCCATATCGGAAATAAACTAAACATGGATGTTGTATTTAAGGCTGTCTTGTAGGATCAACAGACACGACCTTACTTGAACAGGATCTGTTCTATAGGATCGTACCTCTGAATCCTTGATTCCTAAGGAGACAGTGAACCCAAGTCTGGTGGATGAACCATGGCTGCTGGACCAGAGCGTGATTGACAGCTCTGTGGTTCTTGTACACTGGTGCAGTAGATGATCGTTCTTAACCTGTTTCCGGTTAGGATGGTCCAGCAGCTGTCTGACAGACCTAATACCAAATCTTTTTTGCTCCGTGCTGGACATTGATGACATTAACTGTATCATCTTTAAAGCTAAGCTTTGGAGGCCGGCAGATTTAGTTTTAACCTCAGTTGCAAGCTTAGAATGTGGAGTAGCACGTTTCCACTATTACTGTTGAGGTATATTTGCTTCTTTTTTTTGGTAAATTAAAATTCTAAATCATTGCCATTGGTGGATTAGAGTTTTTTCTTTTACTGTCATTCTGTGGCGGAATGGAGAAAGTAGGGTTCAGGTTGGCTTGCTTGGGATGATATTCCAACTTAGGTTCAATTGAAATGCTTTCTCTAAAGCTAGTTTGGTGTTTACCTATTCAAGAATAACAAAGCAATGTTTTTGCGCAGTAAATAATGAGCTTAGATGACAGCTAGGTTCCAAGAAAATTCTACGAGGTATTTAGCTGCAGAATATCTTGCTAATGGAGCTTGTAATTAGAAAAGAACAAGAGTATCGAAAGAATATGGAGATGTCGAGAAATCACTAAGAAGTTGACTTGATTCCTCTAGTGGTTATGGAGGTAAGGTGTGTGTGAAAATGCCTGACCTGAAACACCCTTTATTTCCCATTCTAAGTAAATGATCTCCTTAGCTTCAGAATCTGCTGTAGGATAGCATAAGCTGCATGACTAATTCAATTTTATCATTAAACTAGATTGACTCCCGTGCGATGCACGAGGCGTTACAATATATTTAAAAGACAAAAATTGAACTAAAATAAATCAAAAACTCAATTTGTTTATACATTATGGAATACTTTCTTAAAGACTACATTGTCAGTACATGAAAATTAGAAAACAATAAAATAGGAATAAAAAAAAAATCATAAGGAATATGCATTTTTCTATACACAATTCTGTAGTATTTTATCATTTAAAAAAGTGAATAAAACACACGAACATGTTTATCACATACGAAATAAGTTATTGAAATTAGTAAAAAAAGGCGAAAATTGGAAATCTAGTTAAAAAAGGTGATATTTTATTTCTTTTTGATAAAGAGATTTTTTTTTTTTAAAAACAAAAGATTTGTTCATACCAAAAGGATAGTACAGTTATCTAATAAAAATTAATTTCATTCTTTTTCAAATGGAAAATTTTCATTAACTCATGCTCGTACATCTAAAAAATTATGAACATAATTATGATATTTATTTTCAATGTAACTTATATAATTTTTAGAAGAAAAATAAAAATCCTAAAAATACAAACAATTTCGTTAAATGAAAAGAAATTTGCCCAAACCCCCTACTTCCTCATCAAATCCAACCCACTTCTTCCTCTTCCTCTTTTAAAATACAAATTTATACTATCTTTATTTCTTATAATATTGATATGAGTAAGTTTTAGGGGAAACCTGTTTCTCCATAAGTTATAAAAAGCCCACTTTCATCCTTAAAAATATCGAGTTTAGACCTTAAAACATTGAGTTTAGGACTTAAAATACCTAAAAAATAAAATAGTGAGTTTAGGTATTAAAACAGTGAGTTTAAGATAGAAAATAAAATAGCGAGTTTAGGCCTTAAAACAGTGATTTTAGACTTTAAAACACCAAGTCGATATATTTAAAAACAGGATTTTTTATAACTTATGGAGAAAATATCTGTATATATATATCAATCAAAATTTTAAAAACGATGGCCATCTTTCCCGATATTGATCTTTATAAATACACAATATTTTGAGACGAATAGAAAATTCGACAAATTTATTAATACTTTATTTACTATACTTCAAAGATTTTTTTTTAAAAAAAAATTAAATAAATTGTTTGATATATCGAACTAAAATAAACACAATAACCATATTATCCCATCTCACTTATTAAATAGAAACCAAAACCCATATTCATCACACACACACACACACACACACACACACACACACACACACACACACACACATATATATATATATATATATATATATATATATATATATATATATATATATATATATATATATATATATATATTATATTAAATAACCATATATATTTTATAAATACACAATTGTTTTGTTTATAAAAATTTAACACCATTCCAACTCATCATCCTATACCCCACCACTTTTATTTTATTTTATATTCTTTATTTTTATGATCAGTAAAATTATTATTATTATTATTATTATCATTTATAATTAAAAATAAATACTTCACACTTATTTAATTTTTACTAAAAGGACATTGACTAAAAGGACATTTACAAAATAAATCATTTACTATCCACTTTATTTGGGTAATTGTTAATAAAAGTAATTTATTTCATTTCATAAAAATTGAGATTATAACTAATTTAGTTACTTGATATTTTGTTCTAATGTATTTTAGTTTGTGTGCATATGCGTATGCTTAACATGATGCACAAAGCTTCTTAAATAAGCTACTCATTTTCAGTAATCTTTTTGCCCTCCATAGATTTTCAATCCTAACCGAGTAACTACAAATGTGCCCTCGTTTATTTTAAAACTTATGCAAGTCTTTTTATATATAGAGAGAGATAGCGATTTATAACTAATTATTTAATGCTTATTTCTAAAAATATTTTATATTCACTTCTAATATGAGTTTTAAATTAATGAAAAAATTAAACCAAGAAACTAATTTAATTTTGGACTAAAATTTTATTATACTAATTTTCTCATTTCTCAAATAAATGTCCAAAAAATATTCAACAAATACCTACTTTCCACTATAAAAAATGAAATAATCTTAAATATACCAAAATTGTTTATACCTATAAAGTTAAATTTAAAAAACGTAAACAATGATATCCTCTTACAATAAATGTAATATTGGCATTTGTTTAATATATTTCTTACAATGAAGATAGGAAACGTAATTTTCACTAAAATTTATTATTATTATTATTATTATTATTATTATTATTATTATTATTATCATCATTATCACTTATAATTAAAAATAAATAATTCACACTTAATTAATTTCTACTAAATATATATTGAGAAAAAAATGAAGAATTAAAAAAGGATAATTAAGAAATTTATATTAATTTTTTTTTCTGTGATCAAATCAAATGAAAATAGTCTCTATTTGAAGAGTAAAAAAAATTAAGAATTTTGGTGTAAACAAAATTAAAAAAAATTAATTTATTATGAGACAAAAAAAAATTAAAAAAATTGTCAAGTTAAATACTAAAAAAAGAAGTACATGAACATAGGATGACAATTGTATTTAATGTAGGTAGAATATAAAAACTCCACTTCCCCATTCCTCTCACGTTTTTGATAATTAACTATATAAAAATATTTAAAAAAAAATTCTGTCCAAATTAAATGAAAATAGTCTCTATTTGAAGAGAAAAAAAATTAAGAATTTTGGTGTAAAAAAAATAAAAAATAAATAAATTTATTATAAAATAATTTAGGTAAAAGAAATGGGTGGAAAATAAAAAATCTAAATTCAACCAGCCAATAAGACAGCGCCATGTGTCCAAACCAAAAAAAAAATTCAGCCTTCTTCTTCACGCGCCGTTGTCGGCACGTGTCTTACACGCGCTTGTGAAATGTCCGAAATGCCCTTAGCCAAACGGACGACATGTGTCCAAACTACCAAAAAAAAATAAAACAAAAATAAACCCCAATCACACTTGCCATGTGTCTTTTAGTCAGTTTTTTTGCCATTTTGCCACATCATGAAATGACGAAAATGCCCCTCAAACCTCCTTTAATTACCACAATCTTGTTATTATATATACTAGATTGACTCCCGTGCGATGCACGGGGCGTTACTATATATTCAAAAGACAAAAATTGAACTAAAATAAACCAAAAAATCAGTTCGTTTATACATTATGAAATACTTCCTTAAAGACTACATTGTAAGGACATAACAATTAGAAAACAATAAAATTGGAATAAAAAAAAATCATAAGGAATATGCATTTCTCTATATACAATTATGTAGTATTTTATCATTTAAAAAAGTAAATAAAACACACGAACATGTTTATCACATACGGAATAAGTTATTGAAATTAGTAAAAAAAAGGTGAAGATTGGAAATCTAGTTAAAAAAAGGTGATATTTTATTCCTTTTTGATAAAGAGAAATTTTTAAATAAAAACAAAAGATTTGTTCTTACCAAAAGGATAGTACAGTTATCTAATAAAAATTAATATCATTATTTTTCAAATGGAAACTTTCGATTAACTCATGCTCGTACAGCTAAAAAATTATTTCATATTTATTTACATTAACACATTATGAACATAATTATGATATTTATTTTCAATGTAACTTATTTAATTTGTAGGAGAAAAATAAAATTCTAAAAATACTAACAATTTCGTTAAATGAAAAGAAATTTTCCCAAACCCCCCACTTCCTCATCAAACTCAACCCACTTCTTCCTCTCCCTATTTTAAAATACAAATTTATACTATCTTTATTTCTTATTATATTGACATACACTTCAATCAAAATTTTAAAAATGATGGCTATCTTTCCCGATATTCGTTTTTATAAATACACAATATTTTGAGATGAATAGAAAAATCGACAAATTTATTAATACTTTATTTACTATGCTTCAAAGATTTTTTTTTAAAAAATAAATAAATTGTTTGATATATCTAACTAAAATAAACACAATAATCATATTACCTCATCTCTCTTATTAAATAGAAACCAAAACTCACATTCATTACAATCCCTCATATATATATATATATATATATATATATATATATATATATATATATATATATATATATATATACATTATTATTATATTAAATAACCATATATACTTTATAAATACACAATTGTTTTGTTTATAAAAATTCAACACCATTCCAACTCATCATCCTATACACCACCACCACTTTTATTTTATTTTATATTCTTTAATAGAAAACAAAACCCACATTTATTTTATTTTATATTCTTTATATATAGATATAAATTATTAATATATTAAATAACCATATATATTATCTATATAATTAAAAATAAATACTTCACACTTATTTAATTTTTACTAAAAAGATAATGAAAAAAAAAAAGAAAATTAACAAAAGATAATTAAGAAATTTATATTTAAAAAGAGAGTTTTTTTTTATCTGTTCAAATCAAAAGAAAGAAGTCTCTATTTAAAGAGAAAAAAAATTATGACTTTTGGTGTAAAAATTTTTTAAAAAATTAATTTATTATAAGATAATCGAGGGTAAAAAAATATGATGTAAAAAATCCAAAATTCAGCCAGCCAATCAAAGGGCAACTTGTGGCAAAATTCTTAAAAAATAAAAGGAAAAAAAAACTGCATAAACGCACCGTTGTCGGCGCGTGAAGTACACGCACCAGAGAAATGTCAAAATTGCCCTTCCACATACGGACGACACGTGTCCAATGTTAACAAAAAAAAACCCTAATGCATTCACGCGCCTCTTTAGGCCCGTGTAATTTACGGCTCTCATAATTTTAACCAATAAAAAAATAAGAAACAAAATAAATCATTTACTATCCACTTCATTTGGGTAATTGTTCATAAAAGTAATTTATTTCATTTCATAAAAATTGAGATTATAACTCATTTAGTTACTTGATATTTTGTTCTAATGTGTTTTACTGTGTGTGCACAGTGTATGTTTAACATGATGTACAAATCTTCTTAAATAAGCTACTCATTTTCAATAATCTTTTTGCCCTCCATAGATTTTCAATCCTAACCGAGTAACTACAAATATGCCCTCATTTATTTTAAAACTTAAGCAAGTCTTTTTATATATAGAGAGAGATAGCGATTTATAACTAATTATTTTATGCTTATTGCTAAAACTATATTATATTGACTTCTAATATGAGTTTTAAATTTATGAAAAAATTAAACCAATAAACTAATATGAGTTTTAAGTTCTACATAAAAAAGAGTAAATAAGACAAAAAAAAATCACTACTATTCTCCAATATATATATATATATATATATATATATATATATATATATATATATATATATATATATATATATATATATATATATATATATATATATATATATATATATATATATATATATATACTCCGTATATATATAAGGAAGAGGGATTTTTTTTGGTGTCAACATCAAATGAAAGAAGTCTCTATTTATAGAGATTTTTTTTAATGAATTTTGGTGTAATTACTAAAATTATTATTATTATTATTATTATTATTATTATTATTATTATTATTATTATTATTATTATTATTATTATTATTATTATTATTATTATTATTATTATTATTATTATTATTATTATTATTATTATTATTATTATTATTATTATCATTTATAATTAAAAAAAATACTTCACACTTAATTAATTTCACTAAAAAGAAATTGAAAATTTAGCAAAGGATAATTAAGAAGTTTATATTTAAAAAAGATGATTTTTTTTCTGTGTCCAAATCAAATGAAAGAACTCTCTATTCAAAGAGGGAAAAAAAATTACGAATTTTGGTGTAAATTTTATTTTTTTAAAAAAATAATTTATTATAAAATAATTGAGGTCAAAGGAATAGGATAATTTTTTTTTCTGAAATCCTTCCAGCCAATCATGGATCGCCACGTGTCAAATATAATTAAAAAAAGAAAAGAAAAAAAAAAGAAAACTCCGCAAAACGCGCCGGTTATGCAGCGCGTGTCAAACACGCGCCATGGAAAAGTCCGAATTACCCTTCACTCTACGCCCGACACGTGTCCAAATAAAAAAAAAGAAAAAGGAAAAAAAAAGGGGGCCCAATCACAACTTGCACATGTCATTTTAGTCGACTTTTTTGCAAAATTGCCACGGCGTGAAAAGACGAAAATGCTCCTCAAACCCCCTTTCATTACCACAATCTTGTTATTATATACTCCCTCCGTCCCATAGCAATGGATACCAAAAAAAAGGGCACACATATTAAGAAAAGGTAAGAGAGAGAAAAAGTGGAGAGAGAATGTTGTGAGTGTAAAAGTAAAATAGGAGAGAGAATGAGTGGGAGGAATAGTTAGGAGAGAGAATGTTGTGAGTGAAAAAGTAAAATAGGAGAGAGAACGAGTGGGGTAAATAGTGAAGATTCCTTTCCATTTTGGGTAAGTATCAATTGGTTTGGGACGGACCAAAAAGAAAATAAGTATCAATTGGAGTGAGACGGAGGGAGTATATATAGATATAGATGTTAAAGAAATCGGAGGGAAAAATTCAAAATCCAATCGGCTAATGAACGAACACCAAGTGTCCCATTTAAATAAAAAAAAAAAAAATTCACCTGCATAGACGCTCTTATGTACACGCGTGTATGGCACGTGCCACTTTTCAGCAAATGTTCTATAATTAAATAACCCTATATACTTTATTTATTATGCTTCAAAGATATATTTTTTAAAAAATTAAATAAATTATCTGATATATCGAACTAAAATAAACACAATAACCATATTACTCCATCCCACTTATTAAATAGAAACTGAAACCCACATTCATCACACTTATCTTATTTAATTTTGAGAAGAAAAATCAAAATCCTAAAAATACGACCATTTTGGTTAAATGGAAATAATTTCCCCAAACCATCCACTCCCTCATAAACCCAACCCACTTCTTTCTTACCCTCTTTTAAAATAACAATTTCTATTATCTATATTTCTTAGAATATTGACATGCACTTCAATCATAGTTTTAAAAACGATGACTATCTTTCCCGATGTTCGTTTTTATTAATACTTTATTTACTATGATTCAATTTTTTTAAAATAAAATAAATATAATGTTTATTCTATCGAACTAAAATAAACTCAATAATCACCTTACCCCTTCCAACTCATTATCCTATACCCCATCACTTTATAATAAAAAAAACTTATATTAGTAAAATTATTATTATTATCATTATCATTTTTAATAAAAAAAAAACTTGACACTTAATTAATTTTGACTAAAAATATATGAAAAATTAAAAAGGAAATTAACAAAGAATAATTAAGAAATTTATATTAAAAAAAAGGAGTTTTTTTTTTGTCCAAATTAAATGAAAATAGTCTCTATTTAAAGAGGAAAAAAAATTATGAATTTTGGTGTAATTTTTTTTAAAAAAAAATTAATTTATTATAAAATAATTTAGGTTAAAGAAATGAGTGAAAAATAAAAATCCGAAATTCATCCGGCCAATAGGAACATGCCACTTGTCCAAACCAAAAAAATAAAAAAAAAATTTGAGACGCCTGTATGTACGCGTACTACACACGCTCCCTGGAAATGACCAAAAGACCCTTCATCTAAATGGCGGCACGTGTACAAATAATAAAAAAAAAAAGAAATAAAAAATTTTGGACCAATAACAGCGCTCCATGTGTCTTTTCAGCCCATTTTTTTTCCACTTTGCCACAGCTTGAAATTACTAAAATACCCCTCAATGGCAAGAAAATTACCACAATCTTATTATTATATATAGATAATTCTGATTACCCTGTTTCAATTGTACTCTAATTTCATTTTTCCAAATACCCACCAGTGATTTAGAGGCCTACTCAAACTGGAAATTTTGAAAGCAAAGGAGAAAGGCCACATAAAGAGGAAGGGCTCAAGATGGTTTTACTGCAAACCACTAGATGAGGGGATCCTTCAATATCTATCGACGGAATGGGGCTAAAAGGTACTATTGTAACTAGGTTTATACTTTTTTTTTTTATTCTTAAATGATGTTTTTAAGTAATGTTGGTTGTTAATTGTTCTGTAAATAGTTTATGCTGAAACTTAATTACAAAAAAATGAAATGGTTGGATGATTGTACAAAAACTGTGCTTGAAATACATTCACCAAAATTCAACTACTGGCACATAACAAATTACAGAACAACCTGCGAAACTTCATCATATACATTTCCAAACAAGCTCAATACTATCACATAATACTCATATAAAAAAATCACATGATTTCCTCAATGAACATCAAAATTTTGTACTTATAATTACATAATACTCATATAATACATTTGAGGAGGTTGGGATGTCGAGGTATTTAAAGGAAAAAGGTCTTCTATACACAGTTACCTACCCCCATAGCTATTTTCCTTCCATTGTCAGTGAGTTTTACGCTAGTCTTCTTCGGTCCATTTAGGATCCAAGGTCTGACAGTTTTGAAAAAGTTTGTGTGCGTGGGAAAATTATTTCTTTCTCTCCTGCCATGATAAATATATTTCTCCACACACCAAGCCCACACATCCCTCCTCCCATGGCCCCCAAGAATGAGATTGCAAATTCAATCACCAATGGCCTTGACCCAATTTGGCACACCCAGTTCAAGTGCACGATGCTTACATCTCTGTGTGGATTTATTTTCAAAATTTCAACCTTCAACTGGAAACCCACTTCAAACAAAAACATTGTGACAGTGTCCCATGCTGACCTTATTCACAGAATCTTCACTGGCCTAGATTTCAATCTTAAAGAAATAATATTTGGAAGTGTTGTTCAATTTGCCTAAAAAGAGTTACCCTCAGATCTTCCTTTTCCATGTTTGATTTCTGGTTTGTGTCTAAAACAAGGGGTAGAAATTCTCATGTCAGATAGGTCATGTGAGAAGATTGAACTATTTGGAATACAACCTGTTTTGGAGTGCACCAAACGCACTATTGATCTTCCAGTTGTGTTTCCTGACGATCCTTTGATTGAAGCTCATGATGCTGATGAAGATGATCCTGCAGATGTTGGGGATGATGTGCTAGCATCTCCAATACCACCTATTGATCCCTTAGATGTTTACACTGATGAAATCAAGTTTCTGGAAAGGACAATGCTCAATGCAAGGGTCCAGTTCAAGGAGATGTCTACCGGGCAAAACAAGTTGTTGGCTGCTCGAGAAAGCTTATCTTCTCAAAAAGGGAGAGATAGCTCAAGCCGTGTTTTTCAAGACATATAATTAAGCCATGAGTTTAGGAGGGAGCTTCTTGAAGAAACCAGAGCAAAAATGGATCAAGGAAGGCAGGGTTGGGATAAGGGCTTCTTCTGAAAAAGTTGTGTGGTGGATTTAAGTTTCAAAAACAATTTTAAATTCTATGTCTTTCTCTGTTTTTATTTTAGTAGGAACAATGGTGATGGTTACTTTGGTTTGTTTGGATATTTTAGATATTTGGTTTTTGGTTAATAGTTAGTATTTAGGGGGAGTGTTCGAACTCCCTATTTTTGAAATTGTTTTGCTAAGTTCAAAATTGGTTTATGCTTATTTCATATATTTTTGCTTGAGATTTGTTTTTGAACAAAAAGCAACAAAACAGGGGGAGATTGAAAGTGTGTGGACATCACATACATTGACAAGTCAAAGGTTGACTTAATTTAGTTTTGTTACTTTCTTATTTATTTAATTTAAAGTAAATACTATGTATATTATATTTAATTATACTAACCTACTGACCGGATTTTGAGTTTATATTTGGTGTTTAGTTTGGTTATTTATGTAGGACTCTCGCAAGGATAAGGAAGGCTTGAAGAGATAAGAAGATAAAAGAGATTGTGGATATTCATCAAGCTCATCCCTTCCTAAATACCGTGACCTCCATGGCTATAAATACAAGTCTCAAGGTTGTTCACAACACACGATTTTTGCATACTTCGAAAGGCTGAAGGTTTCATTTCTTCAGAGGAGTTATAGTTTTTGTGAGAGTATTTTGCTGATTTTGTCTTCTCTTAGTTTCTATTGTGTAACTGGTTCATAAGTTATTTAATAAGAGAAGTTTTATTGTCTACAGCGAATTGCTGTAGATAAGTGTTAAAACTTGTGTTCATTTCGTTTTTAAGTTCATTATTCCGCTGCTGTTTACTATTAATGCTAGTGCTGGTGCGATAGCATCAGGACTCACATCAGTCTATTTTCTATTTCTGTGCACTTTCTAACCGCTCTATTTCTTTCAAAATACATTCACCAAAATTAACTAATAAAATTAGTTTACGCGCAAATTCAACTACTGGCACATAACAAATTACAGAACAACCTTCGAAACTTCATCATATACATTTTCAAACAAGCTCAATACTATCACATAATACTCATAAAAAAATCACATGATTTCCTCAATGAACATCCAAATTTTGTACTTATAATCACACAATTCCAGATCTTGCAACCAAAACTACTGTAATAAGGACCACCATTACCAGAGCACAGCGAACAGTATGTTTAACGTTTGATTCACTGACAAGCTTCGTATCATCAATGGCCAAGCTGACACACTCCTTAGATATCTCCGTTGCAATATCAAACCCCGATTCCTTGTGCAAATCCTTGCAGTTCAGATATAGAACTGGGTATGATGCCACTAATGGGGTCATAAGTATAGTCCAAAACAAAGAAATATAAAAAATTTGGAAGACTTGCAAATAACTCCATGGACCATCAATGGTGAAAATTTGTGTAGAAAGACCAAAAGCTATTACCCAAATTGAAATCCCGTTTAGCATAAGTATTGATATAGAAGATTGTTTCATTCCCCGGACTAAAATGAAGCTCCGCCGTAAAGGCTCAAACCCCCATTTTGATTCAATCACGGAAATAATGGCAGCAAGTATCAAGTGCACGTGGAAGAAAATTGTGAAAAATCCCGTGATGAAAACAAAGGTCATAACAGGGAATTTTAAGCTATAGTTTATCTGGAGCCCAAGGATTTGGAGTGAGTTCAGAAGGGAGCCAACGAAAAGAAGGAAAGCAATAGAGGCAGAGAGAAGGCATGCAACCGAAGTGAGTGTGGTGGAAGCGAGGGGAAAGAATGATTTGGAAAGAGAATTGATGGTGGAGGAGAGATTGGGCGGTTTACCGTAAAGACCCTGTTGTGTGCTGTAGGTGATTGTGGCTACACCTGCAACGTAGAGGGAGAGGAGGAGGAGGGCGTAGAGGAGAGATACGGCTATGGAATATGCAGAGTTTGTGTAGTAGGATAGAACGGATGATTTGAAATGGAGGAAGGAGAGGAGGGAGTTGAGGGAGATGGAGAGGGGGAAGATGAAGAAGACGGAGAGGATAAGGAAGAGGCCATAGTTGGTGCCAACTATACGGTGTGACTCGGCAAAGATGCTGCTGCGGTCGATGGGTTTTGGTGGAGAAGACATGGATCAAAGATTGAATAGGGAATTTGCTTGACTTATTGTATAGTTTTTGAAGTACAATATTGGATTATTATATAGACATAAGATAATCATAAATGTTATTTATTAGGTGGAAAGGGTGTAGGATGTAATGAATTTTACACGGTGACTGGAAAAAGTCTTGATTTGTGGCTTGAAAGGTCAAGAATAACAAATTCAGCGTTTTCTGGGGACAAAGATAAGTCATTTTTTTGAATATACTAAAAAAGACTCGTTACAAGAACTCAGCTTAAGATGTTAGACTTTTGTTAGAACAGAGTATATTTAGAAAATATAAAACAAGCAATCAAACAACACAATGATATACGTGATTCATCAATTTGGCTACGTCAACGGGAAGAAGGTAATAATATTATTATCAACTGACAATCACCAAATACAATCTCTAATCTAATTTACGAATTCTTGATCACAAGAATTGACAAATTTGCAAACCCTAAATCTAGAGAAACAGAGAGACAATAAACCCTTGAAACACCTATAATTATTGATCTCTAGTACATTAGAAACTATATCCATGGAACACATATAATTATTGATCTCTATCACACTAAGATTACATCAAATTAAACTGCTAGTTAATATGCTGTTACGGTCGATGGGTTTTGGTGGAGGAGACATGGATCAAAAATGAATAGGGAATTCGCTTGATTTATTGTATACCCCCTCCGTCCCGCTCGAAAGGGCACAAATTTCCTTTTTGGGCGTCCCATTTGAAAGGGCACAACCCAAAAATGAAAAGTTTTTTATTACTTCTTTATTTGTGTGATCCACTTGTCATACTCTCACAATAAATATCCAATAACTATTCCCTACCCCACTTTCTCTTTCCTACATCACCTCACTCACAACATTTATTCCACTATACACTTTTTCTCTTTCCTACATCACTTTTCTTAATTTTCGTGCAAGGCACAAACTTTGCCCTTTCGGGAGGGACGGAGAGAGTATTTGTTTTGGAGTACAAGATTTGATGCTGCCGTCCAAATTTTATGGTTGCACAGAGGCGAGCCGGGGTATGAGCCAGGGTACTCCGGCTGATTCCTTCTTTGCTAGGTCACCTACACACATGTAAGCACGTAAACTAGGCCGGGGGTGGCTCCGGCGAAACCCCTCCGGCGTGAGAGTAAGGTTACTAGTTCACAAAGCTGATAATAACAATGGAGGCTAGAGAGAGAAAGCTTAGAGAGTAGAGAGAGAGAACCTACCCATGCAAATGACACTATTCCTTCATTTATACTCCCAAGCCCCCATGTGCAAGCCCAAGCCCCCATGTGCCTTGCACATGGGGGAGGACACTTGTCAATCATCCACCATGGGTCCTCAACCAACTCCAAAGTTAGTGGAAAAATACTATTCACCTTGTCACATCAACTATTTAGTACAGGCGGTTAGGGTAGAACACGCAAGTGCCAACCAGAATGACGCCCGGGGGCGCCCAACTATACATGTCGCCCAGGCGACAACCAAAGGGAAAAGCGACATTCTATCGGTCGCCCTCAACCATGCACCTCACAGAGGGCGGGTTCCCCTCCCTATGTCTCATCATTACGAATTGTCGACAACACACCACGTTTCTCGCGTAGCATTATTTCTTACTCAGCCGTACTACTACGCACCATCTTACCTTTGTCGCATGGTCGCCCTATGCCGCCTCAACCGCCAATGCCGCATCAACATTATGAACCCATTCACATAACCTGGACTAAGCAGGCCCGACCCATTCTTCGTTATTGGGCCTAACCTTATTGATTGGGCCCAAACCATTTTCTATAATCGTATCAGAATCCCCCAAGTTAAAGACCTGGACTATTCATGGTCTAGGCGAGAACTTTCACAGTCGCTTATGGTTTTCGCCATTTCACGCCCTTTTGGCAAGAAATAGGCCTCAAATGACACCCACGCTCACACGTGTCACCCCAGGGTTGATCGGATAGGGCGGTTAGGCAGCGTCGTACGCCCCCTAGGAATTCGTGTCATTTTATTAAATTACCTTCAGCAATAATGGGTGGGGGGAGTTTCAAAATTCGATCTTTCTCTTAAATATGCCTTGGAAACTCCCCCAAACCCTTTAACCTTCCTTGGCTTGGAAACCAAAAATCCCTCTATCAGTTTCGCTTCCTACTCCATTGCTCATTATTCTCCTAATCTAGAGAGACCACCGGCGACTCACTTTCCGGCCATTACATTTTCACTTATTCCGTCCATTTTCAACGTTCTTTTTCCTTCGTACATGCTCCCCTTTGTTCCACCAGCGTTGTGCTTCACTTTCCAGCTAACTTGGAGCATTTTCGGAGGAACTCAACAGTTTTCGAGGCTTTTCGACCATTCTTCGGCCGATCTTCAAGCTTTTACCCTTTTCTGCAAATTCCCAGGTACTATTTCAAAATCCTTTAAAATTATTCACAATAGTAATAATTTAGGTCTATCCAAAAGCCGAAATTTCTTTATTTTCGATTATAAAGCAAGTAGACAAAGTGATATTTGCATTTATATAATCGTACATTTCGGGATGGGATAGGTTTATCAAACAGGCACTTAAAGGATAGAGTAGGTGGTTAGGTAGGGACACCATTATCCTTTAGTTTAGTTTGAACTAGAGCTCAAGATTTGTTGATACTAAGAAGCCAACCCCAATTCTAAACCTAATTTTAAATATTAACAATTTACAATTATTCACAATATTAATAGGTAAAAAATCTCAGCAGCCCTAATTTAAGGCAGCATGGAGCATTACAATGGAGAAATTGTTTCCCGAGAGTATCAATTTCAACAAGACATTCTTGAACTCTCGCGCTTTCACCAAAAACAACACTGGAAACTTATTGACAGGAGGTATAGCATGCCATGCATCTGGTCTCTAAAAGATTGGAAGATTGATTGGGATCTGCTCCGAGCTGCTTCGTGCTTTTGGGATTCGGAGAGACATGTGTTCACCCTATCGTACAACGATCTGATGCCAACGATGGAGGATTTTCGAGCACCGCGGGTGTGGCCGAGTCGAGGACTGTGGCATTTCCCGAGACAGGACGTTCGATTCACGGAGCAACTATCTGAATTCTTGGGATTATCAGCAGACTGGGTATCGCACATTGTCGTTGACGATAGATTCATAGACTTGACTCATATATCCAGATTGAGTCAGACCAGCCCTAGTCTGTTTGATCTATCCACTTCCTTAGATATATTCATGTTGCTCATTCTGTCTGCGCACTACTTCTGCGGCTACATCGGAGTGCGTCCAGCTACGCTGTTAGAGATCATCAGGCAGCTGAGAGGTGATCGAGGAGTTGACATCCGGCATATTCAATCTGGACAGGGAACGATGCACATCATTCCACTGTTGCTAGCGGAGACATACCACGTCATTGATAGATTAGCCGGAGGATCCGAGTACATGGTTTCAGGCAGCCCCAGATTACTATCATTGTAGCTGTATGAGAGATTGCGCTTGATCTCACCACTGCCAGAGGGGCAGACGGAATTACCTTGGGTGACTGGACAGCGCAGGATATTGAGGGATGCCGCTACTGAGAGTTGGCATATGAGGTTGGCCTTGGCCCGATATGAGACCGCAAACCTGTACTATTGGATTTCGGCATGGGGATTGCAGACTATGAGAGATATTCAGGACGAGTCAGTGATTGTCCGACTTCTCGGACTACATGTATCATCCTTTTGCATTCCATCTCTAGTGAGCAGACAGTACGGATACCCGCAGCAGACCATTCGGACTTTGAGAGAGCAGTTGATGACTAATACCATGCCGATGATTATGACTGAGCCTCAGACTACACATTTCTTTGGCAGAGCATTTCTAGAGGGCTTTCTTCCGATACGACCACTACTCCGTCAGACTAGAGGTAGCATATTTCTGACCACCGAGTATCTGATATGGTACGAGGAGCAGCAAGGTCCTATACAGTTGATGATAGAGGCTCGATGCCGAGAGTATTTTGGGGCAGACTATTCTTCCAGCCGGACATTAAGAGACATAGGGGCCAAGAGCAACCCTGATGAAATTACTAGCGACATTGCAGCAGATTATGAGAGACGGGAGCTTCGGAGAGCTACTTTGAGAAATGATCCCGAAGTGATAGCTCGCAGAGAGGCCTTGAGGCAGGAAAGAAGCGTGCGAGAGCTACGGGCGGATTGATCCACCAGCTCACACGATACCTGAGCCAGGACGAGGTCAGACTGACTTTTTCGACATACCTAGACCAAAGACCTCCCGGGGACCGAGGCGGAGGAAGAGTAGATATTTGAGTACGGGAGCGGGAACGAGTTCCTAGACACTTTAATAAGATCTGTTAATATATTGTTAAATATGAGTTAGAAGCTTTAAATTTACTTTAAGAAGATCTGTGTTGCTTTTAAGTTTATAATTCAAATTTTTAAGAAGATATGTGTTGCTTTTAAGTTTATAATTCAAATTTAGGGAATGATAATACGTTAATTACTTCTAAACTGTTAATATATTATGAAATCAAATAATTATTAACATCCCAATTTTGTTTCATCCGTCGATTAAATTGAGTGTACGTATAATATATGGATTTCAATGCAGGAGTGATGTCCGTTAACGATGATCGTAGTTGGATGTACAAGCGGAAGTTGCCGAATCATTGCAGTATCAATCCTGAGTTTATAAGAGGGTTGATGGGGTTTATTAAATTTGCTAAATCAAATCCCAGTCACATGAATAAAGATGGTAAGATTAGGTGTCCATGCACCATCTGTTGTAATGTCAGGTATCTAAGCTTGATCGATACTCAGAAACATCTTTTGCATAACGGGTTTGAAGTTGGGTACAAACGGTGGACTCGTCATGGTGAGCAAATGATATTGCGCACAAATGCTGCGAATAATCCCCTCGAGAATATTCATGTACCTCTCGAACCCGAACCTATTATTCAGGACAATGAAGAACCATCTTTGAATATGGAAGATATGGTTAGGGATGCAGCCGATCCTGAATTCGATTGGTCAGAGAACCAACAGCAAGATCCAACCCCTGCAGCCAAGAAATTTATTAATGCTATAGACTCTGCAAAAGAGAAGGTCTATCCAGGTTGCGAGATCAGTGTGTTGGAGGCTGTGGCTGAGCTCCTTAACATAAAGGCTGATTGCAATATTAGCCAGTCTGCTTATAATCGTATCATGAAAGCAATTAAGCGGATGTTGCCGAAAGAGAATAAGATGGTTACAAAATTTTATGAGACAAAGAAGTTGGTTGGGCAGATTGGGCTATGTTATGAAAAGATTGATGCGTATAAGAATGACTGCATGCTATTCTACAAGGAAGATTCACAGAAGACAGAGTGTTCAATTTGCGGACAAAGTAGATATAAGCCAAATCGAAGGGGGAGTTCAAAACACAAGAAAAACAAACCACATAAGCAGTTGCGTTACATGCCGTTGATTCCAAGACTGCAATGCCTCTACGCGTCTAAATCTACTGCAGAGGCAATGCGTTGGGATAAGGAAAGTTTGCGTGAAGAGGGTGTGTTGATTCATCCCAGTGATGGGGAGGCATGGAAACACTTTGATGAGACTTATCATGACTTTGCGTCTGAAGCAAGAAATATACGGTTATGCATCTTCTCTGATGGTTTCAATCCGTTTGGTCCTGGGGCAAAATCTTACTCTTGTTGGCCGGTTATAGCCACTGTCTACAATCTTCCACCCTGGTTGTGTATGAGTGATCCCTACATGTTCTTGTCATTATTCATCCCCGGCCCAAACAGCCCTGGGAGGAACATTGACGTCTATCTCCGACCTTTGATGGACGAATTGAAGTAGCTTTGAGAGGATGGGGTCGAAACGTGGGATGCTTTCAAGCGAGAGAATTTCAGCATGAAGGCTGCGTTGATGTGGACAGTTAATGACTTCCCTGCATATGGGATGTTATCGGGTTGGAGCACCCACGGGAAGTTGGCCTGTCCGTATTGTATGAGTGACACAAAGTCTTTCACGCTCACGCACTCTGGAAAACCATGTTGGTTCGATTGCCATAGACAATTTCTTTCGGAGGACCACCCATTCAGGACCCAGAAGAATGCGTTTAAAAAGAACAAGATTGACCATGATGAGGCCCCGATTCGTTTAAGTGGTGACACGGTCTGTGAGAAGGTATTTAGATTGCCCGATCCTCGGTGGGGGAAAAAGTTTTCGAAGATCAAAATACAAGGGTTTGGGACTACCAATAACTGGACCAAGAGGAGTATATTTTGGGAGCTGCCATACTGGAAAACAAATCTCATTCGAAATAACCTTGACGTGATGCACATTGAGAAGAATGTATTCGATAATATTTTTAACACGTTGATGGATTTAAAGGCAACAACTAAAGACAACGAAAAAGCTCGAATGGAACTTAAGGAAATCTGTAAGCGGCCGGCCTTAGACTTGGTACACGTTAATGGTAAACCAGTTAGACCGATGGCTCAATACGTGCTTACAAAGGAAAAGAAACTCCTCCTCCTGAAATGGCTCAAGGATTTAAGGCTTCCAGATGGTTACGCGTCTAACATTGGTAACTGTGTCAATGTAGAGGAGGGGAAAGTCCAGGGTTTGAAGAGTCACGATTGCCACATTTTGCTGGATAGGCTACTTCCGATTGCTCTCAAGGGTCTCTTGCCTGACAATATCTGGGTGTCGTTAACAGAGTTAAGTGAGTTTTTTCGAGCGTTAACATCGACCACACTGCGTGTTGATCACATGAAAAAGCTTGATGAGAGCATCGTAGTGACTTTGTGCAAACTTGAGAAGATATTTCCTCCTTCATTCTTTGATTCTATGGAGCATTTATCGGTCCACTTGGCATACGAAGCTAGAGTCAGTGGTCCAGTTCAATACAGATGGATGTATCCATTTGAGAGGTAATTGAATTTATTCTATTTCTAAATAATTTGAGCGTTAACAATATACCTTCTTTAACATTATTTATGTTTTAATCTACGAATGACTTTTAGGTATCTAGGCCAATTGAAAAGGAAGATGAGCAATAGGGTCATGGTCGAGGCCTCAATTTCAGAGGCTGTTATTATAGATGAGATTGTTGCCTTTGTCGGAACATATTTTCCTCCTGATGTTGATACGAGATTGACTAGGTTTGGCCGCAATTACGATGATGGTTGTCCGTCTAAGGGAAACATCTCTGTATTTTCATCCCCTGGTCGGTTCCTCAGCAAACGGGTTGGTACGCGTACGTTAACCGCTAAAGAGTTTGCCGCGGTCGAAACGTATGTTCTTCTTAACTGTGACGAGGTTGGGGAATATATCAAGTAAGTCATTGATGTTATGTTTACGCCTCGTCGATTAAATTATGCATGTTTAATTACCTGCATATGAAATGCCTTGTTTAACCCTATTGCAGTATGTTTGAAGATTTAGCTCAGGATTTATCTCCAGAACTCATCGCAACTAGGACAGGCAGAGAATTTCCAAACTGGCTAAGGAAATATGTAAATATTTCGTTTCATTCAAATTTATTCTATACACTTTTTTAAACATTCAATCTTAAAATTGTATTAAATTGGTTACATATTGTCTTATAGATAGCTGAACATCCGGGTGATGCCAAAGCTGCGAGGTTAAGACATTTAGCATCAACTCCGTACTTGAACGTTCATTTATACAACGGTTATTTCGTGAATGGCTATGTGTTTCATACCAAAGCTTACGGGGGCTCTAAATTAACGTGGAATAGCGGTGTGAAGCTTAAAGGAAACCTTGATTATTATGGCGTCCTGAAAGAAGTAGTCGAGGTGGAGTATTTGGGTAAAAACAGTGTTGTCTTGTTCAATTGTGATTGGCGAGATACTGTGCGAGGTGTTAAGAAGCACGCCATATTTGACCTCGTCGATGTAAAGGACTCGTCCAGACATAATGGCGATGACGTCTTCATCTTAGCATCTCAAGCACAACAGGTATACATGACTCCCTACCCTCGTTCGCGACCCAACGGATGGTGGGCTGTCTGGATAACCAAGGCTAGGAGCATGATTGACAACCTACCCTCGTCGACAACTACAGAGTCGTCATTAGAAACACCCTATCAAGAGGATGAAATGCCAGTGCCACCTAACGTTTCATCAGCTAATCATCCATAAGATGATGTCACTCGAGTTTTGTAGTAATTCAGAGTCCAGTGATGATGATGGGGACGAAGATTAATAATAGTTTAAAGTTTTATATGTATTGTGAATGATTTAGATTATTAGAACTTTAAAGTTTTATATGTATTGTGAATGCTTTAGATTATTAATAGTTTAAAGTTTTATATGTATTGTGAATGCTTTAGATTATTGGAACTTTAAAGTTTTATATGTATTGTGAATGCTTTAGATTATTAATAGTTTAAAGTTTTATATGTATTGTGAATGCTTTAGATTATTAGAACTTTAAAGTTTTATATGTATTGTGAATGCTTTAGATTATTATTAATATATAGTTTAAAGTTTTATATGTATTGTGAATGCTTTAGATTATTAGAATTTTAAAGTTTTATATGTATTGTGAATGCTTTATATTATTAATAGTTTAAAGTTTTATATGTATTGTGAATGCTTTAGATTATTAGAACTTTAAAGTTTTATATGTATTGTGAATGCTTTATATTATTAATAGTTTAAAGTTTTATATGTATTGTGAATGCTTTAGATTATTAGAACTTTAAAGTTTTATATGTATTGTGAATATATTGTTTCTTATTGTTAAAGTTGTATATTTTAATATTTTTACTGTAATACAGATATGAGTTCTAGTAGAAAGGGTAGGAAGACACGGCCCATCTACACATCTATTACTGGGACGCAACCGTCCAGATCCAGTATTGATGATGCCGATGTCGACCCTACACGCAGTAGTACTAGCTCCACCTCTGGAGCCGATACTCATACTGCTGTCGATTTCGATGGGAGGATATTTGTCCAGATATCGTCACTTTATGACCAGTAAGTAACTCTTCATTAATTTGATATAAGTTGGTTCCTTTTTGTTTTATATATAATTCATTATTTAAGTTAAAATGTTATTGTATAAATATACTTGACATGTTTGTAGGTGGATACCCTACCCTAGGGACTAAGATCGGGCAGTATTGGCGGTCTCGGCTCATGACAGAGTTTTGACCCAACTGGAAATCATTGCCACCGGGGCAGAAGGAGGATGCGTGGGAGGAGTTTAAGGTAATGTGTTAATGGTTTTTATTTAAAACTTAAATGTTAGTTTGTTATTAAAATGTTATAATTAATAATGATTATACTCTTTTAGTTTTGTAATGTTATCATTATAGTTTGGCGGCTCAGGCGCAGATGCAGGAGGAGAATGATCGGCGTCATGCAGAGACTGAAAGAAAATTGGCGATGTTGATGGCTCGTATGGACCAGGACCAGGGTAATTTTTAGTCTCCCCCCTAATTCCCCCTGAGTTGATTACGTACTTTTTTAGACTTGTTTGTAATAACATTTGTGATATTTGGTACCCACGGCAACCCCGACCCCCTCCTCCCTCCCTCGATCCCCCCTCCCGAGTTTAAGTACTATTTTAGAATTGTTTGCAATAACATTTGTCATATTTGGTACCCGCGGGAGCCCCCCCCCTCTCCCCCCTCCCCCACCCTCTCCCCCCTCTCCCCTCCCGATTTGGTACGGTGATATTTAGTTTAGTTTGGTACGCTGATATTTGGTTTTTAGTTTTTATAGTTTTAGTTTTATAAATTGAATAGTTATATCAGGTACAAAAAAATTTGGTTAATTGATATTTTAAATTATTTTTTTTAATTTATTTCAGTATCAGCGACGGAAATTTTCGTCGCTGATATTAATTTATTTTAATTAATTTTTATTCCAGCGAAGGAAATTTCCGCCGCTATATCAATCAATTTTAATTTTAATTTAATTTAACTTTTATTTTCACCGGCGGATATTTCCGTCGCTGAAATAAAAATTAATTAAAATAAATTATTTACAGCGACGGAAATTTTCGTCGCTAAATTAATTTATTTTAATTAATTTTTATTTTCACCGGCGGAAATTTTCGTCGCTGGAATAGAAATTAATTAATTTCAGCGGCGGAAATATCCGTCGCTGTAATTAATTTATTTTAATTAATTTTTATTCAAGCGACGGAAATTTCCGCCGCTGAAATTAATTTAATTTAATTAATTTTTATTTCACCGGCGGAATATTCCGTCACTGAAATGAAAATTTAATTAAATTAAATTGATTTAACGTCGAAAATTTCCGTCGCTGGAGTAAAAAAAACATCGGCGGAAATAATTCCGTCGGTAAAATCAAAATATACCGGCGAAATTTGAGCCGTCGGAGATCAGCGGCAGGACAATAGCGTCGGACCACCGACGGAATTTTTTTGTCGGTGATTAATTTTAGCGACGGAATTTTGGCTTTAGCGGGCTTTAGCGACGGAAATTTCCGTCGCTAAAACCTGTTTTTCTGGTAGTGTAGGATGTAATGAATTTTACAGGGTGATTGGAGAAAGTCTTGGTTTGTGGCTGTTATGATTCTGGGTTTATTGGTAGGAATTAAGGTTTACCCGTTAGTCCTTCTATTTTAGTCAGAGGGTGTAGTTTAGTTTCGTTATTTTATTCGTTAGTTAGTCGTTAGTTAGAGGCAGCGGCGTCGTTTAGGTGTAAGCTAGGTGTCGTTGTTTTCGTATGCAATACGTTATCGTATAGACTTTGTAATAATACATGAGCTCGCCAGGTTATAAGGCTTGACTTGCCTGGATAATGAATCAATGAAAAATATTATCAATTTCCCCCAAATTTCTGCTCTCTCCTTACCCAAATTCTTCTATCTCTCAACTCAATTCTTCTTCGTCTTCTCAACCTAAATTCTTCTCTCTCTTCTCTATTATAATTCGGTTATTTGTTCGTTAATTCAGTCAGATTGCTAGTAAGTTCATAACAGTGTCATTATGTTAATAAAAAATGGCTTAGTGGGACTGTGAGAAGGAGACCAAGTGTTGCAACAGAAGTCAAGCATGACAAATTCAAAATGTAACGTTTTATGGGGGAAAAAGAGAGTTCATTTTTTATGAATATACTCAAAGAGACTTGATGCTACCATAAGAAATTGTGGTTGCACATGAAATGAAATGAAATGAATAGGATACTCCGGCCGCTTCTTTCCTTGGTTGGTCACCTACGCACAAGAACACACGTAAGCTAGGTCGGGGGTGACTCCGGCGAACCCCCTCCGGCGTGAGAGTAAGGTTAGATGTTCAAAGGGGGTAACAAGATCAATGGAAAGCCCTAGAGAGAGAGTAGAGAGAGAGAGAGAGACATACCATGCAAAATGTACTATTCACCTTTATATACTCCCAAGTGCCCCATTATACTTGTCAATCATCTATCCATGGTTCCCAACCAACCCCAAATTAGTGAGATTTCACTATTCATCCTGTCACATCAATCATCCATCACAGGCGATTAGGTTTAGGAGCATAGGCGCCAACCAGAACGGGGCGCCGGGAACTCCTAAGGACCCATGTCGCACCGGCGGCAACCAAGGTGAAGTGGGCGACATTATAAATGTCGCCCTAAACCTAGTACCCCACAAAAAATGGATCCCCCTTATGTACATAATCATAATGAGTTATTGCCATTCTATCATGTTTCTCGCATACCCTTACTATTTAAGTGGTTGTACTCTCACGCCCCTTCTTATTATTGCCACACCTTGTCCCATGTCGCCCAGACCTTGATGTCGCTCTGCTGCCACAAACTCTCTTGCGTGGTTTAGGTCCAGTGGGCTCGGCCCATGTCTCGCTATTGGGCCCAATCCATAGTGAATGGGCCCAATCAATTTTCCATAATCACATCAAGACTCGTTACAAGAACTCAGCTTAAGATGTTGATTTTTGTGTGTAGTTATGTTTTATACTCCCTCAATCCCTCTAAAAGTTTCGCTTTTTACCGTAGTAATGGTTGTCTCACTAAAAGTGTAACTTTTTTAGTGGGACGGAGGGAGTATTACCTTTTGAATCCCTCTAAAAGTTTCGCTTTTTACCGTAGTAATGGTTGTCTCACTAAAAGTGTAACTTTTTTAGTGGGACGGAGGGAGTATTACCTTTTGAATAATAACTTTTTCAGTTTCTTGTTTTATCTCGATTTCAAGGGAAAGAAATGAATGTTCTTGGCTAATAAAGACTGGTTTTTTGGTGCCTAGAAAATTTAGCTATGATATGATGGAAGAGGAGATATTTATGCGAGTATTTAATGGAGTTAGGTGATTGGAAAAGTCTTGGATGGTGGCTTGAAAAGTCAAGAAGACTTAATTCCTCTAGAAAATTTCACCATTACTAACCACTAAAAATTATCTAATACGCAGAACAGACTGCAAAACTTCATAATACATTTCCAAACAAGCTATATTACTATCACACAATTAATTGATCATATAATTACATTATTCCAAATTTTGAGTTGATTAACAATCGTACTTATAAATACATCATTCCAAATCTTGCAACCAAACCTAATGTAACGCCGACCACTATCAACAGAGCAGCACAAATATGAAGGTTAAGATGTGACTCACGGACAAGCTTCTTATCATCAATGGCAAAACTAACACATTCCTTAGATATCTCCACGGCAATATCAAATCCTGAATCCTCATGCAAATCCTTGCAGTTCAGGTATAGAACTGTGTATGATATCACTAATGGGGCCATAAGTATCGTCCAAAACAAAGATATATTAAAAATTCGTAAGACTTGCAAATAATTCCATGGACCATCAGTGGTGAAAATTTGTGTTGAAGTTCCAAGCGCTATTACCCAAATTAAAATCCCGCGTAGCAAAAGTAGTGATATAGAAGATCGTTTCATTCCTTGGATTAAAATGAAGCTGCGTCTTAAAGGCTCAAACCCACTTTTTGATTCTATCACAGAAATTATTGCAGCAAGTATCAGGTGGACATGGAAGGAAATTAAGAATAATCCTGTGATGACAAAGAAGGTAATAGCACGGAGTTGGAAGCTATAGTTTATCTGGATCCCTAGGATTTGGAGTGAGTTTAGAAGGGAGCCAAAGAAAAGCAGGAAACTGATACAGGCAGAGATAAGACATGCAACCGAAGTAAGGGTGGTGGAAGCGAGGGGAAAGAATGATTTGGAAAGAGAATTGATGATGGTGGAGAGACTGAGTGGTCTACCATAAAAACCTTGTTGGGCGATGTAGGTGATAGTGGCTACACCTGCTATGTAGAGGGAGAGGACGAGGAAGGAGTAGGGGAGAGATAAGGCAATGGAATATGTGGAGTTTAAGGATACGGTGTTGGATTGAGAGAGTGTGAAGTTGATGAAGGTGAGGAGGGAACTGAGGCAGATGAAGAGAGGGAAGAAGAAGAGGAAGGAGAGGATGAGGAAGTGGCGATTGGTGACGGTAATTATACGGTTAGATTCTGCAAAGATGCCGCAGTGGTCGATGAGTTTTGGTGGAGAAGACATGGATCAAATATGGAATTGATGGAATTAAGAGTGGTAATTTTTGAAGAGAAGGAGAAGAGAGAACTGGATTCCTTTGTTATATATTTTTAGGGTACAGGGTTGGATTATTATATGCAGATAGGGAGATTATGAAGGAAAGTTTCAAAGGGAGTATATCAAAACAAAATAAATGTCAACAAAGCTTTTTGGCCACATATATTTGAGGTGGACAGAGAGATGCCACGTGCATTTGCTGGGAAAAGAAGATAATATCTTCTTCATTATTATGCCACAAGCTGGTCACATGATACCTCCGTTAAAAATCTGACGGCCGTTAAAAATTTCGTCAAGTTTTTAACATATTTTCACCAAACTCCGCCAAAGATCAGTTCGTACAAATAAAGAAACATGTTCGTGATCCGACGGAAACAGAAAACTATTTCTCCTCCGTTCCTGAATTTTGTTCGTGCAAAAAAAGAAGCATGCTCATAATCCGGTGGAAGCAGAAAATTATTTCCCCTCCGCCAAAGATCAGTTCGTGCAAATAAAGAAGCATGTTCGTGATCCGGCGAAAGCAGAAAACTATTTCTCCTCAGTTCCTGAATTTTGTTCGTGCAAAACCAAAGAGGCAATCCGCAAACCGCAACCCATGCTCCCAATCCGTAGCTCGTGCTAGCAGTCAGCAGCCCACGCTCGCAATCCCTAGCTCGTGCTCGCAGTCAGCAGCCCACGCTCGCAATTCGTAGCTCGTGCTGTCTGAAGCCAATGCTCGCATTACGAAGCTCGTGCTTGCAGTCCGCAGCCCATGCTCGCATTCCGAAGCTCGTGCTCGCAGTCCGGAGTAAATGCTCGCATTTCGAAGCTAGTGCTCGCAGCCCGCAGTCGACAACCTGACCCACTTCTATGATCATGCTCGCGATTGGCAAAAGAAATATGAAAAGAAATTGCACCTCAGTTCGTGCAACCTACTACTCAAGCAAAACTCATGAATTGGAGAGGGTTAAAACCCAAAATTGTGCAAATACATAGTTATTCCCACCAGCCTCAAAAGTTAAAGTGGATGCCCGCAAGCGGATGTCGGCCAACATATGAGCCCCTACCTGCTGATGCGTAAAGATCCATTAAGATTGCACGCCTATATGGGTACAAAGGCCATTAAGCCCGTACTCGATCACAGACAAGACTCTCTGTCCTGTCCGCGTGAACCACCAAGAATAAGTGGATATAGATGCAAGTGGGGACAAAGGCCAAAGTCCGAACCCACTAAATGCGCGTAGGCCTTAGGTGGCTGATAATCGCATGCATGTATGTATAAAGGCCAACCTATGAGCCCGTTACATGATCGCCACAAGACTCCAAAGAGTGAAACCGCGTGAACCACCAATAGTGGATATAGATGCCGATGGGTTAAAGGGTCGATATGCCCCTACCTACTATTGCACGAAATATTGCCTCACGGCCATAATCTGCTAGCCCTTACGCTACAGACTTGAAAATCTAGATAAGCGTAAGCGGGGGAGTGATAAAAAAAGTCGTGGCATCAACTAGACGAAGTGGGGTTAAAACCTCGAAGTCTAAAAAGGCCATAACAACTAAGATCATAGCCGACGGGCAAATTCCCATATAAAACTCAAAACAGTTATTTACAAGATCCAATAAGCCTACGGGCAAAGATCCAACAATAAGCCTACAGGCAAAGATTCAATAAGCCTATGGGCAAAGATCCAACAATAAGCCTACGGGCAAGATCCAATAAGCCTACGGGCAAAGATCCAACAATAAGCCTACGGGCAAAAATCCAATAAGCCTACGGGCAAAGATCAAACAACAAACCAATATCAAAGCCAGATATCCTCATAGAAAACTCTATAAAGCCGACGGGCTAATAAATATTTACGCGCCTATAACCCTTCTGGCAAATACATTTGAAACTACATGCAGGTTTATGCATATTTGGAGTTCAACAACCAGCTCGGGGGCTCGTTCATTCTTATTATTGGATTATTCATCCACGGACTATGTGCCCGCTTTATCTACTCTCAGGAATCTACGAGTTTTATATTTAAGCTACCTGCAGGATCTATGCTTATTTTCTGGTGCTCTCCAGCCTATATCCGGAAATCTCCGGCCATCTTTGGCGTTTATCGGCAGATCGCTGCCTCCAGCCCCCAGGCTCCTAGTCCCCGTGGCTCCAAGTCCCCGTGACTCCTAGTCCTCGTGACTCCAAGTCCCCGTGACTCCCAGTCTCCGGGACTCCTAGTCCATGACTCCCGAGTCTCCGTGACTCCCAGATCTAAGCTTCGTTTCCAAAAGAGGTGGCCGAGATAAAAGCAGCTTGTCGCTGCCACCTTCTCTCCCTTCTCCGATGAACATGGGCTAGTGACCGCACATTCTTGCCCGTGACTCCATGTCTCCATTCCGAGTCTCCGTGACTCCAGACTCAAGTCCCTAGACTCCCGGTCTTCCGAGTCCTATAGACTCCATTCTTCCGAGACTCCAGTCCACTAGACTCTAATCTCCCAGGCTCCAGCCTCCAGGCTTCAAGCCGATCTTGCGAGCTCCGAGCTTCGGCCATAAATATATACTCAAGTCATCCACTACCAAAATCGTACTCCTCGCTCCGACCATAAATAATCATCACTCGGAGTAGGGGGCTACTGATGAACCCTGACTTTTATATATATTTATACATACACAAATACACAGTCCCATACAGTTATATATACCACATATATACATTTATCAAATATATACGGTGGGACCCGGACAAAGTGCCACATACCCACTTTTGTACCCTATAAATACTGTAACCCTCCAAGGCAAAGGTCAGTCTCTACTCTCTCATTTTACACAAACAATACTCTCTCTCTACAATACTCTCTCTATATACAGTTTATACATGAGAAACATATGCTGATTCTTGCGCCCGAGGTTTATAGCGGGGCAACCCCCCGCACCCCTAACGGTGTTGTTTTGCAGATTCTTCCCGACGGGCCGATGCGTTTCTGCAACCTTTGCCACCCCAGGTCATCATGGCGTCATCAGATTTAATAAATTTTACAGGGTGATTGTGAAAATTCTTGGTTTGTGACTTGAAAGGTCTACTGTGAGAAGGTGGAGACTGAGTGTTGCAACAGAAGTCAAGCATGACTAATTCAAAACATAATATTTTTTTATGGGAAAAAAAAGAGCTAACTTTTCAAATATTTTACTCAAATAGGCTCATTACAAGGGAAGGACGATGTCTACGTTAATCTCATATAGATCCGACCCTTCCATGGACCACACAGTGTGATCTATTGTGGCATTCAGCATAAGATGTTGACTTCTATGCGTAGTTATGTCTGGTATATGACCTTTTGATTAACTTCATTTTGAGGGGAACGGAGGGAGTAGCCGAGTAGGTTTCTTGATGGTTTGCCTGGTATGAATATGACCCATCTTATGTAATTTTGATGTATTTCTGAAACTATATTTTACTCAATAAGTTGTTGATAGCTGAAGCGCGTGAAGTTCTTGTTTTATCTCATTTTGCAAGGGAAACTAATCAATTTTCTTGGCTAATAAACACTCTGCTTTTTTGGTGCCTAGAAAATTCAGCAATGAATATGATGGGGAACTTCCTACAGATTTGGGGCTTATCTGCTTGTAATTCAACAATGTTTCTTTTCAAGCAGCATAGTGAAATGCTAGGGGCACAAATGGAAGCTATTTCAAATGATAATTTGTTGTGAACTATGCAAGTCTCATGCTCAATAGAGGGATGTCGTAACGACGAGAACGGATGGATGGCGCATACTGAATCTCTCGAAACTTCTTGAGCTTAAAGAGGACAGAGTAAGAACTCAAGGGGGTTTAGTGCAAACATGTAGATGGGGAAATCAATTACTTAAATTTCTAAATCATTGATAGAGATTATATATGACTATGTATTTCGGCGAATAGATGATGTTTATAAAGTAATTTTGCCCGTTACTTGTTTTGTCAAGAATGTCCATTTTCGACTATTCAAGAAATTAATGTTGGAAAATAGTGTATTTTGAAGGAAATTATGGGTTATTTCCTAAAGGGTAATTTTGTCAAATTATTAAATTGTTTATGAGTTTGTATTCTACTCCATGAGAACAAAAAATCAAATATTTATTTGTCCAAAATGGTTGTTGGATGGATGAGATATGAGTGCTCAAAATAAGTGGGTTGGAAAGGGAAAAATGGAGTTATCCCACATTGGAAAGAAAATGAAGTGATCCCACATTGGATGAGATATAAATACTCAAAGTAAGTGGGTTGAAAAAAGAAAGTGGAGTTATCCCACATTGGAAAGAAAATGAACTTGTTGCTAATATAAAAACTTGGGCACTAGAGTAGAGTTCAAGATTATGTAGCATAGAGACGCTCTCTCGCGCGCAAGGGTACAAATCAAGTTTCCAATTTGACTTGCAAGGTGTGTACTTGTGCATGTGCGCGCCCCGCGAACACGAATTTGCCTACGCAGACAACCCCACCTTTTGTTATTATTTTGATTTTGTAAATCAAAATAAAGCCTCGCCCGAGCATTGGCTGGTTGCTCACCTTTTGTTATTATTTTGATTTTGTATATCAAAATAAAGCCTGGCCCGAGCATTGGCTAGTTGCTCAGCCGAGCAATGTTGGTGACTCGCCTGAGCAAAGACTGGACAGATTGGCTAGTTTCTGGACAGGTATGTTCGGCCGAGGCATATGCCTTGCTCGACCGAGCAGTTTCTGGAAAGTGATTTATTTTGATTTTGTAAATCAAAATAAATGAGTAATAATATATTTTTGATTTCGAAATGTGAAACAGCTGAGACCATTCAAAACTGAAACTGAAATGTGTTTAATTTCGGATTAATGGCGGTTTTAATTTCGGATTAATGGCTGCTTTCAGTTTTGATTTTTTGATCTTGTTGCAGCTATAAAATGGAGAGTCCACAACAGTTTTCGACACACTTAGAAGGCGATCCTCCATTTCCTTGCAGCATATTGTTCTTCAATTTCTTTGGCCTCCTTGTATACGTAGAATACAAGAGGTGATACTGTCCAAACGCAATTCAGTACGCCGGGATACTTAGGTGCAAAGTGCTCCCGGTCCGCATGTTCTATCCTGGGAGACAAGCATTTCACTAAAACTCAAGCACACTCGGTGAGGGGACGAATATGTCTTAAGGAAACAGTGATTAACATTGGGCTCGTGCAACATAAACATTAATCCTTCTTTTGTATTTCCAGTTTATTTTTGCATTGTTATATTTCTGTAATTTTCCTTCTGTATTACCGACAACAATTAAGAAATACATTGTTTAACTATTTTGTTGCACGTTCATGTAAATATATACTCCCTTGTTCTTCTTGAATTAGGATGCTTTGTCATTTTGAATGTCCCACTCGAAATAGGACAACCCAAAATGGAAATGAATTATTTGGTGGGACCCATTTTCACACTCACAACAACTTTCCACTTATTATTTTCTAACCCACTTTCTCTTTCCTACCTCATTTTTCATACTCACAACACCTACTTCATTAACACTTTTTCTTAATCTCCGTGTTGGTACCAACAATCCTATTTCGAGTGAGACAGAAGGAGACCCAAGCCCAATGCGTGACCCGTTACGTACGCACCACATACTGGCACACTAATCACCTCCTCAATTGGGTTAACCACAACCTATTACATAGCTCAAAAAGTTCAATGGATGATTTGATAATAAGTAGTAGTATATGGGTAGGATACTGAATTTCCACATATTTCCGATGTGTGATGCGGGATATCACAATCTCCCCCACTCAAACCCTTGTCGTCACTGGCAAGTTCAATTAAGACCCAGATCGTATTCTCGGGCTAGCTCGCAAGCCTTAAATTCGGGGTCCGCTTTGATACCATTTGTAACGACCTGAGCCCGATGACCGACCCGCTACGTAGGCATTGTTAAAGTTATAGCATAAGATATGTGAAAAGATTATAGTGAGGTTGTGGAGGAATTACACGAAGGAAAAGTAAGCAATAGGAAATATGGAATTATATGTAAAGGGAGATTCTTAATATCCTTAATATGTCCCCGCAAGATGGACGACGATCCTTGGATAATTACAATCTTGAAGAGTAATGAAACGAATGGGCTCTAGCGAGCGGGTGGAGTTGGATATGTATTCAGTTGTGTTGTAGAGTGTGTACTTGGAGAGAAGGTTGATGGTCAAGCACGTACTCACCTTGTACAAGTAGGGGTTCCACCCCTCATGTGTGAGTTTGGTTTGTTTGTTTTTTTTTTTTTTGTGTTTTTTTTTTCAAATGGTAAGCCAAGTATAAACAATTTTGGTAGTTCCATACAAGGAGGGTGGATTTTGGGGTTTTTAATTGAAATATGGTAAGCCAGGACAATTTTGGCAGTTCCCTATAAGAAGTGTGGGGTTATGGATTTTTTCAATGAAGTTATGGTGAGTGGAGATAATTTTGACTGTTCCGTACAGGAGGGTGGGGTTTTGGGTTTTTAATTGAAATATGGTAGGCTAAGACAATTTTGGCAGTTGCATATAAGAAGGGTGGGGTTATAGGTTTTTTCATTGAAGTTATGGTGAGCCAAGATAATTTTGGCAGTTTCCTACAAGGGAGGGTGGGGTTTTGGTTTTTTTTTTAAGGGAGATAAGGGAAGTAGATGTCACAATAGCATCACCAATTTGAAGAGATCAATAGAGGAGAAGGAGATGATACAATAGCATCGTCAATTTGAAGTGTCCAAAAAGGAGAAGGGATGACACAAAAGAATCGCCTATTTGAAGTGGCCAAAAAATGGCTTAGTGAGACTGTGCAATGCTAGGGGCACAAATGGAAGCTATTTCAAATGATAATTTGTTGTGAACTATGCAAGTCTCATGCTCAATAGAGGGACATCGTAACGACGAGAACGGATGGATGGCGCATGCTGAATCTCTCGAAACTTCTTGAGCTTAAAGAGGACATAGTAAGAACTCAAGGGGGTTTATTGCAAACATGTAGATGGGGAAATCAATTACTTCAATTTCTAAATCATTGATAGATATTATATATGACTATGTATTCCGGCGAATGGATGATGTTTATAAAGTAATTTTGCCCGTTACTTGTTTTGTAAAGAATGTCCATTTTCGACTATTCAAGAAATTAAGAAATACATTGTTTAACTATTTTGTTGCACGTTCATGTAAATATATACTCCCTTGTTGTTATGCTTGAATTAGGACACTTTGTCATTTTGGATGTCCCACTCGAAATAGAACAACCCAAAATGGAAATGAATTATTTGGTGACCCATTTTCACACTCATAACAATTTTCCACTTATTATTTCCTAACCCACTTTCTCTTTTCTACCTCATTTTTCATACTCAAAACATCTACTTCATTAACACTTTTTCTTAATCAACGTGTTGGGACCAAGAATCCTATTTCGAGTGAGACAGAAGGAGACCCGAGCCCGATGTGTGACCCGTTACGTAGGCACTACGTACTGGCACACTAATCACTTTATCAATTGAGTTAACCATAACCCATCACAGACTTACAAAAGTTCAATAGATGATTTGATGATAAATAGTAGTATATTGGTAGGATACTAAATTTCCACATATTTTCGATGTGTGATGGGGGATATCACAATCTCCCCCACTCAAACCCTTTTCGTCCATGCCAAGGTCAATCAATACCTAGATCGTATTCTAGGGCTAGCTCGTAAGACTTAATGTCGGGGATCCGCTTTGATACCATTTTTACCGACCTGAGCCCGATGACCGACCCGCTACATAGGCACTGTTGAAGTTATAGCATAAGATATGTGAAAAGGTCATATTGAGGTTGTTGAGGAATTACACGAAGGAAAAGTAAATAATACAAGGAATAGGAAATATGCAATTATATGAAGGGGGATTCTTAATATAATTAATATACCCCGTAAGATGGACGACGATCCTTGTATAAGTCCAATCTTAAAGAGTAATGAGATGAATGGCTTCTAGTGAGTGATAAATGGCTATTTTATAGACATTTATAGTGTTTTTATTGTATTATTTACTTTAATTTTAATACGAATTAAGTATAATTTAGCTTCTTCTATTATATATCTTTGATTTTATGCTTGGTTGGTATTTTGTGTAATTTTACAGATTTTTAAGTCATTTTATGAAGTATAAGGGACTCAGAGCAAAAGCCTTGGAAATAGAGGGGCCAGAAATGAAAAATGCAGAAGACAAGTCAAAGGAGCTGCTGGTCGGCCGAGCACTTCCTTGACTCGGCTGAGCATGAAGGGACAGAATGTGGCTTGCTGAGGACTGCCTTGCTCGGCCGAGCACCTTCCTTGCCTCGGCCGAGCACACCCCTGTTCAGTCAAAAGCTGCCTTTTTCCAAGAGATGCAACCTTTAGCCAAAATGGCTATAAATAGGACCCTTGTACTCAGTGTTAAAAATCCAAAAATTGTCTAAAAACTCATAGATAGATAGCAAAATACTCTAGCATTATTATTCTTAAGTTTCTCAAAGATTCAACCATTGTTCTTGGAGTTACTTTTGGAGATTGAAGCAATAAAGATTATCAAAGTTTACTTTCAGTCCTTGTCTCTTTATAAGCATAAATTTCTCTCTCCCTATCTTTATTTTATCTCTTTATGCTAATTTTTAATTATGGGTTGTGAGTAATTCCCCAAGTTTTTGGGGTTGGAAACTCAACACGTTTGTTCATCACCTTTATGATCATGTTGTCTTCTCTTCATCTTAACAATTCTTTTCATATTAAATGAAAAAAGACTTACATTTTGGAGACGTCCGACTTGTATGATTCCAGTTAATCGAGAGAAGAACCTAGCGGAGAATCTCGATTAGCGGAACCATATGAAGGAACTAGGTTCATTATTCACGAGAGTAGTCTAATGGCCTAGGGATGTTCCTTGAATGGAAAGTACATAGACTTTATAAGCAATAATGGATTCTTACTAACTATGAGACATTGAGAGATAGGGCATCATTAGTGAAGGATACAAATGCTACTTGCTTGATCGTGAGAAGTAGCATAGGCTGAATGTACCATCCTTGATTTTGATGAAAACTGTTATTTCAAAGGCATGATAAATTGATGAACAAATAGTCGTTTGAGTCCCAACCCCGAGAATGTCTTCATCTTATAAGAGTCCAATTCAAGTAATTTGTGTATGTTTTTATCATTTCTCCCAATCTCATTTTCATAAATTATGTAAAACAAATATTTTCCAAAGTAAACCCCGTCCTCGTGGGATCGACGCATACTTGTATTAGCTATACTATTATAGCCCGTGCACTTGCGGTATTTAAAAGAACCGTTAGGTTTGAAACGAACAAGTTTTTGGCGCCGTTGCCGGGGACAACGGTTTACTTTTTATATTTATCTTTACTACATATTTCTGTCTTTAATTTTTGTTTAAAATTTCTTCCAAAAATATGCTGCGTTTGATTTCTTTGTTGAGTGTTCTTTGCAGTTTATGAAACGGACTCGGATCTTCATTGACAATTTTGATCTGAAACCCGAAAGAAGCTTTCACGAAAGGCTAAGAAGATTCAAAGAAACATTAGAACAACATATGGCGGAAGACGAACCGGCAACACCTCCTAGGACCCTAAGGGACTTTGTTAATCCGAGTATCCCGGGAACTAGATCTTCTATAGTTGTGTCAAATGCTAATGCGGCCAACTTTGAAATAAAGCCGTAACTTCTTCATATGGTTATGAATAACCAGTATAGCGGAACAGCTTTCGAGGATCCACATCTTCATATCCAAACATTTTTGGAATATTGTGACACCACTCGTATTCAAGGTGTTACATTGAAAGCAATTAGAATGCGCATTTTCCCATTTTCTCTAAAGGACAAGGCAAAACAATGGTTGAATTCAGTCCCCCTGAATTCCTTGACAACATGGGACCAAGTTCAAGAGGCTTTCCTAGGGCGTTTCTTCCCACCAAGCAAGACCGCCCAGATTCGTACAAAGATTACAAACTTTAGCCAAACGGGAAGCGAATCATTGTATGACGCTTGGGAGCATTTCAAGGAGCTCCTAAGGATGTGCCCCCACCACGGTCTAGAAAAGCGGTTGATTGTGTACACCTTCTACAACGGTCTCACGTTCAAGACTAGAGAGACCATTGATGCCGCTGCAGGATGGGCACTAATGAACAAAACTGTGGATGAGGCATACGACCTCATCGAAAACATTGCTTTGAACCACTATCAGTGGTCGAATGAGAGGGAGCAACCGCAAGGCACTCCAGGTAAATATAACATAGATGCCGTTACTCTCCTTTCATCTAAGGTTGATATGATATTGAAAAAGTTTGAAAATCTTAATGTCAATCCCGTAAACAACATTAACTTTATTTGTGAATTATGTGTGACTAACTCACATAATACGAAAAGTTGTGATCTACTTGATGCTACTTCTAGTGATCAAGTAAATTTTGTTAGTTCTTATGGGTAGAAGGGGGTATGTATTAAAACACATACAATCTCGAATTGAGAAATCACCCCAACTTCTCCTATAAGAATAACAACATTTTAAACCCAACCTTCCACACAACCTACGGGATTTGCATCAAATAATTTCAATACTAATTCAAATTATTTCCCTCCCCCTAAATCTAAATTAGATCTTTTAATGGACTTTGTTGTTGAGAATAAAAATGCTCAAGAAAATACTAATAACGAATTTAGGGAGTGCTTTAAATTGTTGAATGCTAGGTTTGATAACCTAGCCGCGCATATGTAAGTGCTCCAATTTGAGTTATTAGCATTTTCGTTAGAAAATTAACGAAAGTCTTAACATTCCTAACATTTCTAACAATTCCTAACTTTTCTAACAAAACAAGGATAAAGTAGGGATTGCTATTTAAGGTTAAACCAAGAAAAGAATCTTAAAAGAGAAAAGAAATTGTAAAAACCCGAATTGGCAAGCTGAAAAACATAATCAGTTTGAATATTTTCAAAAATATTCCTTTGGTCCAAAGCCTGCAGTTGCATTAAATGAACGATTAGGCACGCTGCAAGATCCCGCGCGGATGGAATTGTAAATTCCGAGGGCTATAAATTGAGCCCTTCGGTCTCAAAAAAAAAAAAAAAAGAACAACAATTCACAGCAACACCTTGGCAAGAATACTAGAGAAAACAGTGGGAATTCCCTTGAATTGCCACCTTTTTCTTTGGATTATTTTCCCAAATCACACTCACTAAATACTCTCAAATTCAAGCCTCAAACACTCTTAAATTCAAGCCTCAAACTCAAAAAAAATCAAGAGAAGATAGGTATAACCTCCTTCTCCCTACCCTAAATCTCACTCATCCATGCATGCATCTCATACTTTGAAGATGTAACTTGTTTTTCTCTTACCTTAGATCCAAGAGGATCACCATGGAAGTTCATCTCCATGGATGATCCTCTACAAGGATCAACATTTCTTTCAAAATTGTTTTTATTTCTTACAAACATATTTTCAAAACCCTAAAAACCATTTTCATACATAAAATCTTGATTTCAAAGTTAAATCTCCCCCTTCCCAAGCAAATGAAGTGCTTTAAGTCCTAATGTACCCTAAGGATGGCTTGATATAGTAGATTTACCACTAAAATTTCTAGTGATCACTAATCAAATCCTAAGGAAATGAGGACAAGCATGGATGCAAAACCCCTTTTAAAATCACATTTTCCCTCAAGAACATCTTGCTGTCCAGTAGCATTGTTCTAAGACCTCAGTCCATTGTCTAATTTTTTGGACACAAAAGAACTTGAAATTGGGTGTTGACTACAAAATACTTTTTGTAGACAACATCCAGAGCTTTCGAGGAATATTTTTACTTTATTTTTTTCATGAGTAAAACTCCCTTTTTCAAATTATTTTCCAAAGGTCAGATCCAACAGTCTCTGGAAATCCAGATTTCATATCTGAGATTTCCAGAAGGTTTTGGTCCATCAAATAATCTCCAAATGGAAAATTCTTTTGCAGAAACCTTATTTAAGATGTTTTGAACAACTTTAATTCTCGGACTTTCCCCATATTTTGAAGTTTTAAAGCTCTTAAATCCATTTTAAAATCAAGTGTCCACTGCCTTTTTCATTCTGGCAGAATTGACTTCCAACTTCAAGAAATCTTTTGAGTACCAAAACTCAACCCTAAAATCATACCAAAAATCATGGGACTTGTTTAATGCCTTATAAAGAGTTCCCAATTTTTAGTTTTCTCAGTTTGAACTTTTTTTGGCCAAAGGAATACACACACACACACACACACACGCAAATGGTTTTTAAGCTTGGAAGACTCGTTTTACGAGGCATTCCGGGTGAACCCTAACGTTCTTCCCGGCGTGTAACGTGACCTCCGAACCCAAATCTCTCATCTCGGGCATTTTTCAAAGTTTTGGCCCTTAAAACAAAAATGACGTGGCGACTCCTTCTCCGTGTTTTGATTTTTCAAAAAAGAGAAAAAAATCATTTTCCGGGTGGCACATTCGTTACAGTGGCGACTCCGTTGGGGAAAAAAAATAAGTTTTATCTTTTTCAAAAAAAAAAAAAAAAAGAAAAGAAAAGCTTTTTGTGGGTCAAGCTTCCGTCCCGACATTTGAAATCATTTGTACTGTGTGTGTTGATTTTTCACATTTTCGTGTTGTTTTGGCCGCCTCGGAAAAGTCAAAATTTTGACTATCGGACCCGTTGCCTTGAATTATGTGCTTATGTGCTTATGTGTTATTTGCTTTCAAAAAAAATTTCAAAAAAGAAATTCAAAAAAAAAAAATCAAAAAATTCAAAAAAAAAAAAGATTTTCAAAAAAAAAAAGGTTTTCAAAAAAAAAAATCATTTTTTGCATGCATCATACTTTTTAAGACACATGAAAAATTCCTATTCTACTCAGAAAAAGAAGATAGACTGCTTGCACACAACGCGCACTTGGCCTTACACTGCACACTACGTCCTTAACCCGGGGAAATCCCAGTAGCAGCCCGTTTGGCCTTATTACGCCTCTCGGTGCGAGCACGGGACTACCCAAACATCCCATGGAGCCTCGTGTCGACCATGCACTTGTCCGTGACACACTTTGTCCGAGACCCGATTGGTTTTTAGTCCTGTCAGTGTCATGCCACCGTGTATAGACCTTTCCTTTCAAGCCTTAGTCGGCCTACCAAGTCAATATCTTTCGGGACCCTAATCAGTTGAAGTCCTGCCGGTTTTCCGTCACGGGCTTTGACCAGATATTGACTGGCGCCTTGACTTTGACTCTGACTGGCACAAATTATACATTGACTCCCAGCATGACACTGAGTCATCAAGGATTAATGATTATTCCATGCCTAATTACGACTTAACTGACGACGAGTCAAGATCCATTGTGGACATTTATCAGTCCAAACCATGCCGAATTTTTGTCGAGCCCTCGGACATGATCTTGACTTTGACGTCAGATTTGTCCATAATTTACATCGAATGCTCGTTAAGACTCGATTACCCGCCAGACTTTTAGGATCGTTTTTCTTTTAGGTCGGTGGGACCCGCTTGCCCTATAGGACCCTCGCCCGGGGATGTCCGCCCTGGGAAGTCGAAATACAGGTGGAATACGAGGGGCTTATAGACGTAGTGATGGGGCCCACTGATCCAGGATTCAGAATAGTTTGCGAAAAAGAAAAGCAATCTTTTCCAACCGCTTAGGTTAATAAAGCATATTTTAAGTAAACAAGAACAAATAACTGCATGTTGCATGAGCCCTAAGCCCAAACACCTACACTTCTTCACTCCCAAACATCTGAACCCTCGTGTCTTCCCCCCCGTAGCTCTGAACAAAGCTTAGTTTCAGGCACCGGGTCACCGTTTGATCAGTTGGGAAGAGTCAAGTGCATCGTCAGCTTCACCGTTTGTTCCGACTCCGGGTTTCAGAATGTCTGCATCAGCTGGTAACGATGGGGACAACACCACTCCGCCTCCTGGGACTCCCCAAACAGAACAGCAATGGAATCAGTTAGCCGAACAGATGAGACTACGACAAGAAGCACAGCTGAATAGCCTTATGGAGACTATTAAGAGCCATGGTTTGGCCGCCAGCCTTAATCCCGATGGCACCTTCACCGTGGAAGAAGAGGAAGACCCCAGTCCCAACCTTGATCGCCCCGACTACTCCAGGATGCCACCGCCAACCTCCTACGGTACTACCACCAGAACCCATGCTTCTCGGTCTCTGGGTCAGCCAGCTCCCCAACCACAGACCACTGGATCCATGCAGCTTGACGGGACGAGTCAGTTCCCAGTCCTCAGTGGGGACAAAATCAGTACGGAATGTCTTCTCATGGTTGGGGCTACCTCGGAATGCCACAGCTAATTGGAATCCCGCCTCAGTTTGGGACCAATCAATCCGGGCCTTCGCAGCAACAGTTCAAAGTGCCACAGCAACAGTTTGGAATGCCCCGCGATGCAGTCCCGGGCAACAGTCAGGAGCCCCTCCTCAGAATGAGGCTAGCTCAGCTGCTCCTCACACAGTTCTCACAAACCCATTTCTCACTCAGGGTTACCAAGCCTCCATCCCAGTTTCATCAGAATCACCGGGACCGTAGTATCCCCTGGGTTATACACCATCGCCGCAGCCAGCCATGCAATTCAACAACCAGGGACAGCAGCCCGCACTTAAGCCTACTTATGGGCCTCACTCCGGAAATCCAAGCTACCCGGCTATATCGGCCTTCGCCCCTCTTTGCCAGTTGAAAATAAACAGCAGGCCGCAAGGTTCTATCCCTTTGCCCAGGCTCCTACTCACGCCCCTCCAGGTAATTTGGGCCAAGGACAGGTTTTCACCTACGTCCCCGAAACAGCCGATTCCCTCCACGATCTGCCGCCGGTGGTAGCTCCTCTCTCTAGCTCAGTCGCTGGCTTGAATGCAATGGCTCCGCCACAAGATCCTCAGCTGGCCTGGTTCATGGAACAGCACAAGGAAATGAAAGCGCAGATTGCTGAATTGACCGCTAAGAAGTCTGTCTTCCGGCCTACGGACCCGGACTCCATCGTTCCCCTGCCCCACAAATTCGTGATGCCCAATCTGGACCTCTTTGATGGGACTGCATGCCCGAAAACTCATCTGGATACATATACCTTGGCAATGAAGGCCAAAGGGTGCACCAATCAGCAGTTGACTGACTATTTCAGTCTCTCCTTGAAATCCAGTGCTCTAAAATGGTTCTTCCGCTTAAAACCCGAGGCCAGGGCTACATGGGACCAGATTACTAGTGCCTTCATAGAAAAGTACAAAGCTAACTTGGAGTGGGAAACAAATAGGGTTGACCTGCAGACAACAGTGCAGCGTCCTGACGAGAACATCAGGGACTTTTACAAGCGTTGGAACCTGAAGCTTAGCGAAATGGCAACTCCTCCTTCTGAAGAGGAATAACTGGACATCTTTCAGTCATGCCTGAATCCACATCTGAGAGCCTCCCTCAGTCACTTCCCCTACGCAGACTTGCGGGCAATGGTCAATTTCGGGGCTAAATTTGAAAAGGCTTACAATCAGCAACCGGCTGCTGCACCTGCTTACAGATATCGGGCTCCTCCCTCCAACACCGTCCCTGCTCCTACTAAAGGCAAAGAGGTGATTAATTACGCGGGACAGGAATGTAATAACACAACTCCTTTTGCTCCCAGAAAACCAGCTGAACCCAGATCACGGGTCATAAACCTCAAAAACTTTGGAATGCCTCTAAACGACATCTTTAGGGGATTGGTAAAAGAAGGCTTGCTGCGGCCTTTGGAGAATTTCCAACCCAGGAATCCGAACGCTCCCGTGGATACTTCAAAGTATTGCGCTTTTCATCAAGCCCATGGACATTTGACCGATAATTGCTTTACTCTGAAAAAGGCAATTCAAGGCTTGATAGAGCAAGGAAAGTTGGAAGGCCCCGAGGGGACTAATACAGTCAAAAATCCTCTGCCAAGAAACCATAACCAGGTAAACATGATTGAAAGCGGAGAACCTTCGTATGTCCTGGAAGATGCGGAAACTGATGAAGGTCCCCAAATACCCATGGCCAACCTTGTCGAGGATCCTGAATTCGGATTCCCCCTCAGCCTTGAGGATGATGAACAAGTCACCCCATCTTGGTCTCATGTTAGAGATTTCTTGCAAGAGTATGAGGCTCACTATTTCTCGGATGAAGGGAAAGCTGACACTGAAGAGCTGGGGCTGTTTCGGTCAAAATGAGAAAACCATTTACACGAGATGGTTAGAGCAGTCAAGGAAAATTGAACAAGAAAGCTTCAGGCGGGCGCCTGTATTGGGGCTTATCAGCAAAGAGGCCGAAGAGCATCTGGAGCTAGTACACTTCTGCAAGTTGGTTTTGGGAGAGGCTGAATATGATCCCGAGAACAGCGAAGAATCAGAGGAGGAGAATTCCTTCTATATCCTGCCTGGAGTCAAATACGTGTCACCCCCTCTCACTCTTCCCCCGCAGTTTCTGGGAGGAGAAGCTGAGTCTGTAAGTGCTCCAATTTGAGTTGTTAGTATTTTTCGTTAGAAAATTAACGAAAGCCTTAACATTCCTAACATTTATAACAATTCCTAACTTTTCTAACAAAACAAGGGTAAAGTAGGGATTGCTATTTAAGGTTAAACCAAGAAAAGAATCTTAAAAAAGAAAAGAAATTGTAAAAACCCGAATTGGCAAGCTGAAAAACATAACCAGTTTGAATATTTTCAAAAATATTCCTTTGGTCCAAAGCCTGCAGCTGCATTAAATGAACAGTGCACGCTGCAGTACTCATCCGCGCGAATACTTTTGAAGATTTCAGAGGCCTATAAATTAAGCCCTTCAGTCTCAGAAAAAGGAGGAGAACAACAATTCACAACAACACCTTGGCGAGAATACTAGAGAAAACAGTGGGAATTCTCTTGAATTGCCACCTTTTTCTTTGGATTATTTTCCCAAATCACACCCACTAATCACTCTCAAATTCAAGCCTCAAACACTCTCAAATTCAAGCCTCAAACTCAAAAAATCAAGGGAAGATAGGTATAACCTCCTTCTCCCTACCCTAAATCTCTCTCATCCATGCATGCATCTCATACTTTGAAGATGTAACTTGTTCTTCTCTTGCCCTAGATCCAAGAGGATCACCATGGAAGTTCATCTCCATGGATGATCCTCTACAAGGATCAACATTTCTTTCAAAATTGTTTTTACTTCTTACACACATATTTTCAAAACCCTAAAAACCATTTTCATACATAAAATCTTGATTTCAAAGTTAAATCTCCCCCTTCCCAAGCAAATGAAGTGCTTTAAGTCCTAATGTACCCTAAGGATGGCTTGATATAGTAGATTCAACACTAAAATGTCAAGTGATCACTAATCAAAGCCTAAGGAAATGGGGACAAGCATGGATGCAAAACCCCTTTTAAAATCACATTTTCCCTCAAGAACATCTTGCTGTCTAGTAGCATTGTTCTAAGACCTCAGTCCATTGTCTAATTTTTTGGACACAGAAGAACTTGGAATTGGGTGTTGACTACAAAATACTTTTTGTATCCAACATCAAGAGCTTTCCAGAAATATTTTTACTTTATTTTTTTCGTGAGTAAAACTCCATTTTTCAAATTATTTTCCAAAGGTTAGTTCAACAGTCTCTGGAAATCCAGATTTCATATCTGAGATTTCTAGAAGGTTTTGGTCCATCAAATCATCTCCAAATGGAAAGGTCTTTTTGGAAAACCTTATTTAAGATGTTTTGAACAACTTTCATTCTCGGACTTTCCCCATATTTTGAATTTTTAAAGCTCTTAAATCCATTTTAAAATCAAGTGTCCACTGCCTTTTTCATTCTGGCAGAATTGATTTCCAACTTCAAGAAATATTTTGAGTACCAAAACTCAACCCTAAAATCCTACCAAATATCATGAGACTTGTTTAATGTCTTATAAAGAGTTCCCAATTTTTAGTTTTCTTATTTTGAACTTATGTTTGGCCAAAGTAACACACCAACACACACACACACACACAAATAGTTTTTAAGCTTGGAAGACTCGTTTTACGAGGCATTCCGGGTGAACCCTAACGTTCTTCCCGGCGTGTAACGTGACCTCCGAACCCAAATCTCTCATTTCGGGCATTTTTCAAAGTTTTGGCCTTTAAAACAAAATTGGCGTGGCGACTCCTGTAACGATGTTGAGGTCCATTTTTCCCGAAAGATTTGGTATTTTTCTTTTCTTTTGAAAATCAATCGAAAAAAACATGGAGTCGCCACGCCATTTTTATTTTAAGGGCCAAAACTTTAAAAAATGCCCGATATTAGAGATTTGGGTTCGGAGGTCACGTTACACGCCGGGAAGAACGGTAGTGTTCACCCGGAATGCCTCGTAAAACGAGTCTTCCAAGCATTAAAAACCATTTGTGTGTGTGTGTGTGTGTGTGTGTTTTGGCCAAAATAAGTTCAAACTAAAAAGTAAAAATTGGGAACTCTTTATTAGACTTTAAACAAGTCTCATGATTTTTGGTATGATTTTTGGGTTGAGTTTTGGTACTCAAAAGATTTTTTGAAGTTGAAAAACAATTCTGCCAGAATGAAAAAGGCAGTGGACATTTGATTTTAAAATGGGTTTAAGGGCTTAAAAATCTTAGAATCTGGGGAAAGTCCGAGAATTAAAGTTGTTCAAAACACCTTAAATAAGGTTTCTGTAAAAGAACTTTCCCATTTGGAGGTGATTTGGTGGACCAAAACTTTCTGGAAATCTCAGATATGGAAATCTCTGGATGTTGGATACAAAAAGTATTTTGTAGTCAACACCAAATTCCAAGTTTCTGTATGTCCAAAAAATTAGACCATGGACAGAGGTCATAGAGAAAGGCTACTGGACAGCAACTTCTTCTTGAAGAAAAACATGATTTAAAGGGGGTTTGGCATCCATGATTGTCCCTATTTCCCTAATCTTTGATTAGTGATCACTAAACATTTTAGTGGTGATCTACTATATCAAGCTATCCTTGGGGTACATTAGGACTTTAAGCATTTCATTTGCTTGGGAAGGGGAATTTATCCTTTGAAAGAAAGATTTTGTGTATGAAAATGATTTTTAGGGTTTTGAAAAATGTGTTTGCAAGTAAGTAAAAATACTTTGAAAGTAATGTTGATCCTTGTAGAGGATCATCCATGGAGATGAACTTCCATGGTGATCCTCTTGGATCTAGGGCAAGAAGATGAACAAACTACATTTTGGAGTTTGAAAATGCATGTATGGATGAGAGAATTTTAGGGTAAGGAGAAGGAGGTTATACCTATCGTCTTTGTGTTTTGTGTTTGAATGGATTCAAGGCTTGAATGTGTTTAGGGTTTGAATGTGTTTAGGGTTTGTGATTAGAGTTGGTCAAAGAGAAAACAAGTAGATAACAATTAAGTCCTCTATGTTTTCTCCCTAATCCTCCTCCTAAGGGGTGATTTAAGCTTGGGCTTGTGTATGTATGAGAGTGATTTGAGAGTGTTTTGAGTGAGTGGGATTCGGGAAAGATTCAAGAGAAAATGGTGGCAATTCAAGTGAATTCCCACTGTTTTCTCCTTATTTTTCGCCAAGGTGCAGTTATAAAATGTGTTGTTGCTTCTTATTTCTGTGACTGAAGGGTTCAATTTATAGGCATTCTGGGAAATCAAACTCATCCGCGCGGATCCAAGTGTAAGCGTGCCTGGTTCATTAAATGCTGCTCCAGGCTTTGGACAGGAAGAATATTTTTTAAATTAAGCAACTAGTTTTTGTTCCAGCCACTTCTATTTCGGGTTTTTGACCTTTCTTTTGCTTTTTGGGATTCTTTTCTTGGTTTATCTTTAAATGGAAATCCCTAATCTACCCTCACTTTGTTAGAAATGTTAGAAATGTTAGGGCTTTCGTTAATTTTCTAACAAAAATACTAACAACTCAAATTGGAGCACTTACAGTAGCCCCTCGGCGACGGCGCTTTCGAAGGAAGCGGGGTCGTCGATAAGAGTAAGGCTCCATATTTGACAGGATGATTAAGTGATCGAGTGGTTGGACTTGGCGATAGGCTACCTACGTATCCCGAATGGGAATCAAGCCGGCTGTAGTTTGGGTCTTTCGATGTCGACCCTGGAGTGGCTATTTTGAGGCGTCAACCTGGTGAGCGAGTTCTGCAGTCGATTGCTGAGAGAAACTCTGCTGGGGATAGGAATGACCATTTTCGATCTGATGGCTGAACCTAATGATAGGCTACCTACGTATCCTTAAAGGAATCAAGCCAGTCGTAGTTCGGGTCTTTCGATGTCGACCCTGGAGTGACTATTTTGAGGCGTCAACCTGGTGAGTGAGTTTTGCAGTCGATTGCTGAGAGAAACTCTGCTGGGGATAGGAATGACCATTTTCGGTCTGATGGCTGAACCTAATGATAGGCTACCTACGTATCCTTAAGAGGAATCAAGCCAGTCGTGTTCGGGTCTTTGACCCTGGAATGACTATTTTGAGGCGTCAACCTGGTAATGATGGCGTTTTAGGTGCCTCAGACCTTGATGATGGCGTTTTAGCCCGATGATGGCCCTTTTAGGTGCCTTGAGCCTTGATGATGATGGCGTTTTAGATGCCTCGGACCTGGAAGATGGCATTTTAGGTGCCTCGAGACCTTGATTTGAAATGTTTTCCCTATGGTGGACTCCATTTGCGCTTAGGGGAAAGGATGACCGTGCTGGTCGAGTGGCTGGACATAATGATAGGCTACCTACGTATCCCTAGTGGGAATCAAGCCCTTACGTAGTTCAAAAGCTGCTCGTGATTTCGTTGGCTTTCGTTGGAGAAAAATCGGGCTTACGTTTTACGGCCATTGATGATAATGATGAAAGAAACGGGATTCCGTTAACTTTGCTGGGGATTTTGTTAGCTTTTGCTGGGGAAGACGGGCTTACGTTTCACATTTGTTGAGATAATGAGGAAAGAAACGGGATTAGTTAACCCATTTGGGGATTTTGTTAGCTTTTCTGGGAAAGACGGGCTTACGTTTCACAGTGTTGAGGATAATGAGGAAAGAAACGGGATTCCGTTAGCTTTCTCGGAGAAATCGGACTTACGTTTGTGCCAGATTGATGATTTTGATGAAAGAAACGGGATTCCGTTATCGTTCTCGGAGAAATCGGACTTACGTTTGGCTAGTTGATGAAATTGATGAAAGAAACGGGATTCCGTTATCTTTCTCGGAGAAATCGGACTTACATTTGACTGCCGTTGATGAAATTGATGAAAGAAACGGGATTCCGTTATCTTTCTCGGGGAAATCGGACTTACGTTTGACTGCCGTTGATGATTTCGACGAAAGAAACGAGATTCCGTTATCTTTCTCGGGGAAATCAAACTTACGTTTGACTGCCGTTGATGATTTTGATGAAAGAAACAGGATTTCGTTATCTTTCTCGGAGAAATCGGACTTACGTTTGACTGCCGTTGATGAAATTGATGAAAGAAATGGGATTCCGTTATCTTTCTCAGGGAAATCGGACTTACGTTTGACTGCCGTTGATGAAATTGATGAAAGAAACGGAATTCCGTTATCTTTCTCGGGGAAATCGGACTTACGTTTATTTGCTAGTTGATGAAATTGATGAAAGAAACGGGATTCCGTTATCTTTCTCGGGGAAATCGGACTTACGTTTGACTGCCGTTGATGAAATTGATGAAAGAAAAGGGATTCCGTTATCTTTCTCGGGGAAATCGAACTTACGTTTGACTGCCGTTGAGGTTCCTTTGAAAGGGGGTTAACCTTGGTTAACTTTGGTTAACTCTGTTAAGTTGAGGACTAAATTGCAGAGTCCTGGAATTTTAAAGGGCAAAATGGTCTTTTTGACCCTTCATTCCTGTCTGCGGAGGGTTACGAATCACGACGGGTTTAAATGAGGGGACGCCCCTTTTCTCCTTCTCCCTCACCATTTTTCCAGTTTTTTACGAAATAAGAGAGAGAAAGTCGGGATTTCGCCATTTTTGGCCTAGGAGCTTCAAAATTCTTCCATTTTCTTTGATTTTTCAAGCAATGGAACACGGGGGAGTCGCTATTCAAGGCGGGGACGTGGCCCGGTCGCGGAAAGGCGATTAGAACTCGTTCGAATGAGGAGGCATTACACACTTTCGCAATCGATTGCGGAGGAGCCATACCCCGATGCGTGGCAACATTGGGCCACTGATCCGAGTCTCCGAACGGTATACTTCGAATCTCTTCACTTCCTTTGTTGATGTTTTGTTTGAAATTGATTTTTGGTAAAAAAAAATTTTTAAGATCCGAAAATGGCATTTAAAAATCCGGAAATTATGTTCTTGGCTTTGAATTTTGGTTTTGCATGTTGTAATGAGTATATGGGTAACCCAAATATGCATTTTGTTTGGAAAAAGAATTGGCATTTTCGCCATTTTTTTTTTTTAAATTCGAAATTTGTAATTGAAAATTCGAGAATTGTGATTTGAAATTTGAAAATGATGTTCTTGACATTTGAGATTTGCATGTATGCATTGTGTTTGAAAAGAATGGGCATTTTGCCACATTTTTTTTTTTTGAAATATGAAATGATAAGGAATTTGCCCGAATCCGGGACGGACCCCCCCCCTTTTTTTTTGTTGCAATGACATGAATGTATGCATGTATGCCTCTTGTAGGATTTTTTTTTTATTTTTGCAATGGGACGATGAATGATATGAATGTATGTATGCATAGGATTTTTTTTGAAAAGTGGGACGGATTTTTGTTTCCGTTGACTCGATATTATTGACATGCTTTCTGTATGAATGAATGAATGGTATTTGCTAAAAAAAAAAACTCTTTTCTTTCGTGTGAGAAAAATGGGGCTAGGTCCGTTGTATGCTGTTATGCTGCCCGATTTTCTGTAAAACTTTATGTTTATGATGCATGTGTATGCCTTTTTTTTTTGAATGCAAATGCCAAATGATTTTTTTTTTTGACATTTTTGTTTCTCTCTTTTTTTTTATTGCAGGGCGGAAACAATTTCGTGACGGAAACAATTTCGTGACGGGCAGTGAACAAGATGAAGACTCGGGGATCGGTGGAGTCTGTGATTTACTTGTGGGACCGGCTTCCGGTTTTGGGCAGAGGAGCGATGATGAGTCCTAGACAGATCGTCATTGAGACCGGATTGTACGAGTTCATCGAGTGCTTGAGGGGGTTGGTCAAGTTCCCCAAGAGTAAGGGCCTGATCTTTGCATTGGCACAGCATTGGTGGGACGTGACCCACACATTCCATTTCTTCTGGGGCGAGGCGACGGTTACGCCTTCTGATTATGCTGCGATCACGGGCCTGTCCTTTAAAGGACAGAGCATTGAGTGGAGAGAGACGGCTACGATGATATGGATTTGCGAGGCCCTTCTAGGATTCTCCCTATTCCCAAAAGGGGATGGGGATGGAGTCTGTTGTGGTCCACGGGAAGATCGTGGAGAGTATTGGGAGCTACGAAATTTGGGGATGAGAGGATAGGCGGCGAAGCGGTGCTAGGGCCTTTTTATGGTTTGCCTTTTCGAGCACGCTATTTGGACATGCCGAGGGGACGGCTGTTTTTGCTTTGCTAAGGTCCCTGGAGGACGTGGGGATGGCTGGAGAGGTATCTTGGGGAGAGGAATGGTTGGCAGAGCTATATTTTGCTCTGGATCGATATAGCCGGAAGAGCCGTCGGCTCTTTGACGTGCTTCGAGTTCCCTACGGAGGTACAAGCTTTCTTTTGCTTTCCCTCTTTTCTTTAAGCACGTATTCTTTTTCGCACTTAATTGATTTGACCTTTTTCTTTCGTAGGTATGGGCTCTAGAGTTCTTTCACGTCACGATGTGGCGGCGGCCGGCGGAGTACATCGGGCATATCCGGCCATGCTTTCTTGGTCCAAGTATGCCGGGAGAAGAAAGGTTCTAGGCGCACGACCCTCAAGTACTCGGATTGCCTGCCTTTGACGAGTCTTTGAGGACGGATAAGGGGATCATATTCTACCCACAGGACCGCTTCGATGTGGAGCGGTGAAGGGTCTTAGAGAGATGGACCGTGGAGCGGAGGATCTTGAGAGGCTTGACTGTGACGTGTATTATGCGGGGGAGAGAGTGACGCGCCAACATGGCGTGGGTTCACTGCGATGGCTCCGGTGGAGCCTCCTGGCGACATGATGCATCAGAGTGAGAACTCGGAGACTGGGATTATTATCGAGGTGGCGGCCACCACTCGAGGTTTGTGGCGATCGAGGAGTACTCGCGATTTGTCTTGTGGAGGCTGAGGATGCCTCGGGTTCTTGAGAGAGAGGATTGGGGATTGTGCGGTACCCTCGATCGAGCTTTTCGTATGTCCGGGACGGGGTCGGGTGAGTACGAGATCCTGTCACGATCGGGTTTCCACGAGCTTTCCGGCCTCGTCAGGATATGAAGGTATGGCCTCTCCTTCTCCTCTTTTTTTTTTGCTTCTGTCTTTTCCTTTCTTTCCTGTCATCATTTTTCGCCTTAATTGACGCTTTTGTTTCCGTGCAGTTCCCGGCCAAGGTGGTGGAGAAGGCGACGAATCAGGTGATCGGGGCCAAGAGGTTCATCAAGAATATGGTTATTTGTGGGTCTTCTCGGGCGGGGAGGAGACGAGCACGGCCGGCGCTGTCGAGAGGAGACTTCCCCTATTCCTTAGAGCCTTCTTAGAGACTCCTCTTTCTCCTCTCATAGATCCCAGTGTGGTGTTGCCTTCGGACCACATCATTCTCGGGGATCCGTATGGGCAGGGACATGTCTGGCATCACGGTGGGTCTTCTTCGCACGTCCGGGAATCCGACGCGTTTTCGTTCGGATACGACTTCTTTGTGGATCTTGGCTTGCCATATCGAGGTGTGCTTAGGTTGGTCCCGACGAGCCTTCCTCACGGAGACGAGGATGATTACGAGCCGAGATATTCGTGGCTGCGAGGAGGCGGGCCCGAGCCGCAAGAGGATCGGGGAAAGCGCCGGCCACCGGGACTACGGCGACGATCTTACGAGACCGATTTACGAGGCCCATTGTACCTATTTTTTTTTTTGACAGATCTGATTTTTTTATGCGCACTCTTTTTTTTTGGAATGTAATAATTTAGGATTTTATTTTTTTATCTATCATGAATGCAATGTTGTATGAATGCCATGTTGCATGAGCCGGTTTTTAGCAAGGGTGTGAGTGTTTGGTAAACGAAGCTGTTTGGGCGGAGTTTTGTACAAGGTTCGGCGGTAGGGATGAAAATATTCTTCCGTTGTGCGCGGTTTGAGCATCTTTGCAGATTTTTTATCTGGGCGACAATCCCGTCCGCGCGGACAGGTTCGGCATCTGACATGGTTCATTTATTTCGGTGGTTGGATCTGGTTTGGTCCATAAATGCCATTAAAATTTCGTCTTCTCCAGTTCAAAATTACTGAAAATCCGAGAGAGAAGGCAAAAAAGCCATGAAAATGTCCAAATTTTCCCCAAAATTGCCCAAAGAAAAGCAAATGTTGTTCTTTGAAAAGTTCAAGGAGTGGTGTAGGGAGATTATGCACGAGAGGAGGTCATTTTTCGAAAAGAGGTACAAGGTAAAGTGCTTATGGTCTCTCAAAGAATTGGTTCCGGACTATGACCTCTTGAGAGCTTCTTCTTCATTTTGGGATACTAGAAGGCATGTCTTTTGCCTTTCTTACAATGAAGTGGTCCCGACCGTTGAAGAATTTCGGGCTTTACTTGGTGGCCCGGAGGTGGAAGAGATTGAGATTCCTTTGCCCGGAGGGGCTTCTTTTGTTGATAGGTTGTGTAACCTTCTTCATCTTTCTCCGGAGGAAGCGCAAGGTATGATTCGTAGTCCCGATCATTTTGACATTTCTGGTCTTCCTGATAGATTTAGGGGCTTAGGCTTGATTGATGATGCCTATTGGGATGCTTTTGCACTTTGCATGTTTGGTACTTTGTTCATGGTTTACTCCTTTGGGATTTGTCATCGGGCTCTGCTGGATGTGGTTGTTCACTGTCGCTTGGGCCGAGATGTTGCGCCTTTGATCTTGGGAGAGACTTTTCATGCTCTCGACAGGCTGGCTCTGGGAGGCGGTATATGCGCGGGGCAGCCCGTTTCTCTTGACTTTGTGGGCGATGGAGCGCTTGGGGGTTCTTCGGGAAACTTCGGACATGATCAAGCCTTGGACATTTGCCAGGAGAGGGGTTACGGTGGATTTTGATGATCAGGGCTCGTGGGAGCGTTGGATGGCTGGTCGCCAGACTGAAGATATCAGATGGTCGGTGCCTCATTGGCGGGTGGTGACTCGGAGAGTACTTCAGGATGGATCTCCCGTGGTTATGCTTAGGGGCTTTCTCGGTCCGGCTTTTACATTCCGGCTTTGGTTACGAGACGGTTCGGCTTGGAGCGAGTTCCTTTGGAGGACTTTGATGATATAGCCACTAGGGTGGTGGCTTACGCTTCTATGGATGATCCTTCGGTGTTTCCATTTCTCTCCAGTATGGAGGTATGACGTCTTTCCTCCTCGGGTTATCCTCGAGCGTCAGAGACACATGTGTTCACGACCACTTGGTACTTGGATTGAGTACGAGAGGCATTTGGGGGAGACTCGGATGGCTATTTTGAGACGGCGTGAGGCCATTGTGGGTGCGGAAGGACTGGCGGTTTCGGAGAGGAGGAGGGCCGAGGCGAGGGCCAACCCTCGCGACGGGAGCGGAGATGCGTGACCGGCTATGAGGCTTATGTCAAGAGACGGGAGAGGAGGGCTCCTATGTTACCGGCTCGGCTACGGGAGATGAGAGATGACGCTAGGGCTACTAAGGCCACGACGGAGGCTGGTTTGATAGATCATGTCCCTACACCGGAGCTTGGTAGGAGGAAGACCGACATTTTCTGTTCGGAGGAAGAAGACCCGAAGAGGGAAGAAGAGAGGGATGCCGGTACGAGCGGCTTAGAGTGACCTCGAGGTTTCAGTATCCCTTTCTTGTTGTAGCGAGACACATTAGTTTGATTATGTATTTTAGTTTCTTTTAGCGAGGTTGCCGGTTGTAGGAATGAACCGAGCTTAGACTCATCAAAAAGCTTTTAAGCTGTAATGAATATGTGAATTGCTTTAGAGTTTTTCGAGACAGCTTTCATGGTACGATCGGTGTATTGATGTCAAAGTATGACTTTTATTTGTGTTTTAGACCGAACCGTTTCATTTGCCTACGTTCCCTTCGGACAAATAAAAGGGCTCGAGTCTCCGTAGTTCGACCCGTTTTTTTTTTTTTGTTTTTTTTTTTTTTTTTTTGGTGCAACCCTGTTTTTTACCTAGGTCGCCCTTTTCGGGTTTTCAACCTAGTTGGGTATTACTCTTTTAGCACTCTTTTTTTTATATATATATTTTGTTTTTTTTTTGTTTTTGACTTAGTGTTTTACGCGTAGTATCTGCGCAGCTTGTCGCCATTTACTGGGTGCACAAAAGGATTTTCGTCGAGGTCTGCGAGTTGCATGGCTCCTCCGGAGAAGATTTTCTGAACGACATATGGTCCGACCCAAACAGGCTCCCATTTGCCAAGCGGGTTGATGCGGACTGGGGGCTTCTCTTTCAAAATGAGGTCACCTTCCTGATTTCCCGATGCTTCACTTTCTTGTTGAAAGCCCTGACCATTCTCCCTTGGTAGGCTCGGATGTGTTCCATGGATTTCAATCGGCGTTCATCTAGTAGAGCCAATTCATCATGGCGACTTTGGAGCCATTCGACCTCATTGATTTGGCTTTCAAGCAGCACACGGAGTGAGGGAATCTCTAGCTCGATTGGGAGCATGGCTTCCATCCCGTAGGTGAGGGCAAATGGTTTCTCCCCTGTTACAGTTCTGACTGATGTCCTGTAGCCCCAGAGTGTCAGGTGTAGCTTCTCGGGCCAATCTCTGCCTCGGACAGCCATTTTCGGATGATGTTTTCCGAGTCTTGTTTGCTTTGCTTCGGACGGCTCCGTTGGTTTGGGGCCTATAGGGAGATGACTTGTGACGGGTTATTCTGAATTCCGTCAGCAGCCTGTCGCATTCCCCTTCGAAGTAGGATCCATTATCTGAGATGATTTCGTCTGGCAACCCGTATATGATGTTTTCTTTGATGAAGAGGGCTACTTTCTTTGAGTTGAGGATTTTGTAGGATTTTGTAGGGCATCCTTTTCAGTTCCTTGAAGAAACTACTGTCTGCGTCTCTTTAGGCTCTTCCGCGGTTCCCATTCACACTCGTCAAAATCTCTTCGGCGGCTTGGGCTCGATTTTCCTCTTTCCAGAACAACTTTGCTTAAAGATTTTTGTTCTCTTCTTTTTTTTGTTTATTTAATGTGTCTGCTTCTTTATCTAATGAATTATTATTAAATGTTTTTTTTTATTAATTAATTTATCATTAGTTAAAGTGGCAATCAAGGGATACTCAGAAAGGTTCGTCATTTCATTAGGAACGAAAGGAAGTACAGCATTTGCTACAGACTCGTAGTCTTCAGGCGTAAGGCCGTCGGACGACTCTAGAGACTTAATCTTGACCATGAGGGACTCGGAGGACTCTACCTAGATTGACACAAAGGGACGGGGGACCAATCCAAGCTTGGTGATCATTTCTTCTTTGGTCGTGGACGGGCCTAAGAGAGTTTCCCGATTCTTTAATGGCATCGCTGCCAGTGACCTCATGACTCGGGAATTGTACTGTTTCTGTCCTCCTTCCTCGATCATTGCTACCATCTCTTTGGCGAAGTGAAATCAATCGGGTTGGCACTTGGACCTCTTCCCCAGAATAAGCTGCTTTGCATAATCGGACCATCCCAATCATCTGAGAAGACTTCCGCAGCTTTGGCTTTCGGCATTGTCAATTCAAACTCAGGCTTCGGTCCTTCCTGGATAATCGGAATTGTGGTTGTGAGCTTCTCGAACTGTTCCACTAGGCTTGGCACGCCTTTGAAAGTGTACTCACTCTTCATGGTAGTGGTAGCCCCGGGTATCTTGGGTAGGTCCAGAAACATTCTACGGATCGGGTTAGCTTTGGCTCCCCTGAACTTGTTTAGGCTATCCTGTAGCTTCGGCCACCCTTACGTAGGAGTGGGCTCTGTGACATTACCGGTTGTGTGGGACCCTTTACAAAGTAGTCGGCCAAATTAGGGTGAAAGGGAGAGATTTAGGATTGTCGGCGGGACCACTTCTGTGATAGCTTCTTTCCTTTGTAGAGCAAATTCTTTTTCTTTCACGGTGTCGGCTGAGGTGGCCTCATATCCCGGGCCGTGGCGAGTTTTACGTCCTTTCACCTCGATGAGTTTGTGAGTTCCTTGTTGGTGTTTCCCTAGGCCGAGGCCGGGTAGATAGCTCATCTTTCTCATCATTTTCAAGGCCGGAGGGATTTTATCCCGAGTGATCGTCGGATCTACGTTGCAAACTTGGGCCTTAGGAGGCTCGGCGAGTGGCTTTGTTAGCATGAGACCTTCCTCATCATGTTTGATTTCCAGAATAGGTATTCCACTGTATCCGTGCCCTCCAAGGTGACTAAATCCTGTAAATGGTTGTCGGGTCCCCATTCGAGACGAATTTCACACCTTGGTGGAGGCTTGAGGCGACCCCTTGACTGATGCGGCCAAGGTCTTCCCAATAAGGCATTAAAAGTGATCGGGATGTCGATAACCTGGAATTCCACAGGTATCAATTTCTAGCCAAACCCGGAGGTCCAAAGTAGCAACTCCAAGGGCGCTCGAGATGTCGAGTCGTAAGCTTTGGCTGTGAGGGAGGAAGGCTTCAAGTCTGTGGACTTGATGTTAAGCAGGCTCATGATCTTTGCAGGAAGAATATTCATTCCGGACCCATTGTCAACCAGGACCCGAGGGAGGCGTCGTTCATCCAATTGGACTGTGATGAAGAGAGGCTCGTTATGATTGGCCCCAAATTGAGGGAGATCGAGATCTGTGAAAGTGATTATGTTCCCATAGTGGATGTTCCCAATTAATTGCACCACGTCATCGGGAGTAGCATCGATAGGCACTAGAGTGCGAGCCAGGCTTTCTTCCAGCTTTAGCTTGTGGGGATAGGATGAGGTGAGCAGGGACCATAGAGAGATGTTGGCCTGTGTTTGCTTTAACTGGGTGAGCACGGGGTCTTCTTTCTCAGGGTTAGGAGCTTCGGCTGTCTTGACACCGGGATTACGATTTTCTCCGGATGCTTGATCTGCTACCTTCTTATCTGTCTTGGGATTCCCTTGGAAGATTTGCCCGGATCGGGTCAACAGGTTGACTTCCTCATCAGTTGCTTCTTGACTAGATTTCTTCAATGCTGCTAAGGTCAATGGGGGAGCCTTTTTGGCTATCGGCCCTTTGGTTACGACGGAGTCTAGCAACGGTGAGGAGTGAGCTTGAGTACATCTTGGCTCCTTCCTGGGTGGCCCTTATAACTGCTTCCCAAGTCACAGGCTTTTGAGTCTAGGGTTGTGTTGTTGCCCCCTGGATGGCCCAAAGAGCTAGGGCGTCCTTCGATTCGCTCCCATAGTCTGCCTTGCTCATAGTTATCATACAACAAGGGTTGCTATTCTCAGGGCTCGGCGGCTTTTCGATTTCGTCCCCGGTATAGTGCAACCATTCTGGTTCCTTTACGCCAATACTCGAGTGGAGATGATTATAGCACTCTGTGTGGGGGCGCATCCGGTATCATGCCGGTTTCCAGGACTTCTCTGAGAGCTGAAATACATTCGGGGAAGGTGACCTCTTCTTGGGTAACCCTGACAAGGAGTGTTACTTTGTTTTGGGGCGGATTTGATCTGACCATGGTTATTTTCTCATTGGGGAGGATGGGAGTTAGTTTCCCTCTCTCTAACAGATCCTCGACTATCAGCCTGGATCGGATGCCTGAAAACCCTTTCCCCAAAGCATGGTAGGCAGTGTTGAATTCTAAGACATCCACGTGCTCAGACCCAGGAAACTTCATGTCCTTCATGTCCTCGGTTTCATATTCGTCTTCCGAAGTGTCTTCGGTCTTATGGCTATCAGCCTCCATCTCATCATACATCTTCTTTCTTTCACCCTTGCAAGTAGGGCAGCCACAAGTAAAGGATAGGCAACGTTCCCCCTCGGAGTTCGATGTAGCAGCTCGATAGATCTGGGTCCAAATAAGGAGCACCCGGGGTCCACTGTCGGGCACTGGAGCAATTAGGAAGGCGTCATGTGGATCCATAGATATGAAAGCCACTGGGGACACTACCAGAAACTGGTGTTTTAGCGACGGAATAAACAGCGACGGAAGCATTCCGTCGCTATTTAGCGACGGAAATTATGATTTAGCGACGGAATAAATTTGGCGCCAAATTTAGCGACGGAATTAAATTCCGCCGGCGGGAATTCCGTCGCTAAAAACGAATATTCGACGAATATTCGTTTTAGCACAATTTCGGCGGCGGAATTTAATTCCGTCGCTAAATAAAATATCAGCGACGGAATAATTCCGTCGCTGATAATTTATTTATTTTTATTTTTTACGTTAACAGCGACGGAATTATTCCGTCGGCGATAATTATTTTTAAAAAAAAAAAAAAATTAGATTATCAGCGACGAATAATTCCGTCGCTGATAATTTATATATTTTTATTTTTTTTTAATTTATCAGCGACGGAATTATTCCGTCGCTGATAAAATTATCACGACGGAATAATTCCGTATTTGAATTTTTTAATTTTTCTTCTATATACTTTCATTTGTTTAGTTTTTTTCTATCTTTTTATATAACTTTTTCTAAAAAAAACACTAATTAACAACGGCTAAAATATTATTTTCTAGTCAATAAAAAATGTAAAAAAAATAAAAAAATAAATATAGGGTAGTCCGTCCCTCTTTTGACTTTTCTTCTATATACCTTCATTTGTTTAGTTTTTTTCTATCTTTTTTTCTATAACTTTTTCTAAAAAAAACCACTAATTAACAAAGGCTAAAATATTATTTTCTAGTTAATAAAAAATTTAAAAAAAATTAAAAAATAAATATAGGGTAGTCCGTCCCTCTTTTGACTTTTCTTCTATATACCTTCATTTGTTTAGTTTTTTTCTATATTTTTTTATATAACTTTTTCTAAAAAAAACCACTAATTAACAAAGGCTAAAATATTATTTTCTAGTCAATAAAAAATTTAAAAAAATTAAAAAATAAATATAGGGTAGTCCGTCCCTCTTTTGACTTTTCTTCTATATGCCTTCATTTGTTTAGTTTTTTTCTATCTTTTTTTATATAACTTTTTCTAAAAAAAACCACTAATTAACAAACGCTAAAATATTATTTTCTAGTCAATAAAAAATTTAAAGAAAATAAAAAAATAAATATAGGGTAGTCCGTCCCTCTTTTGACTTTTCTTCTATATGCTTTCATTTGTTTAGTTTTTTTCTATCTTTTTTATATAACTTTTTCTAAAAAAAACACTAATTAAAAAAGTCTAAAATATTATTTTATAGTCAATAAAAAATTTAAAAATAAATAAAAAATAAATATAGGGTAGTCCGTCCCTCTTTTGACTTTTCTTCTATATACCTTCATTTGTTTAGTTTTTTTCTATCTTTTTTTATATAACTTTTTCTAAAAAAAACCACTACTTAACAAAGGCTAAAATATTATTTTCTAGTTAATAAAAAATTTAAAAAAAATTAAAAAATAAATATAGGGTAGTCCGTCCCTCTTTTGACTTTTCTTCTATATGCCTTCATTTGTTTAGTTTTTTTCTATCTTTTTTTATATAACTTTTTCTAAAAAAACCACTAATTAACAAAGGCTAAAATATTATTTTCTAGTCAATAAAAAATTTAAAAAAAATTAAAAAATAAATATAGGGTAGTCCGTCCCTCTTTTGACTTTTCTTCTATATGCCTTCATTTGTTTAGTTTTTTTCTATCTTTTTTTATATAACTTTTTCTAAAAAAAACCACTAATTAACAAAGGCTAAAATATTATTTTCTAGTCAATAAAAAATTTAAAAAAAATTAAAAAAATAGATATAGGGTAGTCCGTCCCTCTTTTGACTTTTCTTCTATATACCTTCATTTGTTTAGTTTTTTTCTATCTTTTTTTATATAACTTTTTCTAAAAAAACCACTACTTAACAAAGGCTAAAATATTATTTTCTAGTTAATAAAAAATTTAAAAAAAATTAAAAAATAAATATAGGGTAGTCCGTCCCTCTTTTGACTTTTCTTCTATATACCTTCATTTGTCTATCTTTTTTTCTATCTTTTTTTCTATAACTTTTTCTAAAAAAAACCACTAATTAACAAAGGCTAAAATATTATTTTCTAGTTAATAAAAAATTTAAAAAAAAATTAAAAAATAAATATAGGGTAGTCCGTCCCTCTTTTGACTTTTCTTCTATATGCCTTCATTTGTTTAGTTTTTTTCTATCTTTTTTTATATAACTTTTTCTAAAAAAAAACACTAATTAACAAAGGCTAAAATATTATTTTCTAGTCAATAAAAAATTAAAAAAAATTAAAAAATAAATATAGGGTAGTCCGTCCCTCTTTTGACTTTTCTTCTATATACTTTCATTTGTTTAGTTTTTTCTATCTTTTTTTATATAACTTTTTCTAAAAAAAACCACTAATTAACAAACGCTAAAATATTATTTTCTAGTCAATAAAAAATTTAAAGAAAATAAAAAAATAAATATAGGGTAGTCCGTCCCTCTTTTGACTTTTCTTCTATATGCCTTCATTTGTTTAGTTTTTTTCTATCTTTTTTTATGTAACTTTTTCTAAAAAAAACCACTAATTAACAAAGGCTAAAATATTATTTTCTAGTCAATAAAAAATTTAAAAAAAATAAAACAATAAATATAGGGTAGTCCGTCCCTCTTTTGACTTTTCTTCTATATACCTTCATTTGTTTAGTTTTTTTCTATCTTTTTTTATATAACTTTTTCTAAAAAAACCACTACTTAACAAAGGCTAAAATATTATTTTCTAGTTAATAAAAAATTTAAAAAAAATTAAAAAATAAATATAGGGTAGTCCGTCCCTCTTTTGACTTTTCTTCTATATGCCTTCATTTGTTTAGTTTTTTTCTATCTTTTTTTATATAACTTTTTCTTAAAAAAACCACTAATTAACAAAGGCTAAAATATTATTTTCTAGTCAATAAAAAATTTAAAAAAAATTAAAAAATAAATATAGGGTAGTCCGTCCCTCTTTTGACTTTTCTTCTATATGCCTTCATTTGTTTAGTTTTTTTCTATCTTTTTTATATAACTTTTTCTAAAAAAACACTAATTAACAAAGGCTAAAATATTATTTTCTAGTCAATAAAAAATTTAAAAAAAATTAAAAAATAAATATAGGGTAGTCCGTCCCTCTTTTGACTTTTCTTCTATATGCCTTCATTTGTTTAGTTTTTTTCTATCTTTTTTATATAACTTTTTCTAAAAAAAAACACTAATTAACAAAGGCTAAAATATTATTTTCTAGTCAATAAAAAATTTAAAAAAAATAAAAAATAAATATAGGGTAGTCCGTCCCTCTTTTGACTTTTCTTCTATATGCTCAATAATGACACATATTTGTATCTCAATTTCCATTTGGATTTCTAAAAAAACCACTAATTAACAAAGGCTAAAATATTATTTTCTAGAATTTAGAAAAAATTAAAAAATAAATATAGGGTAGTCCGTCCATTTTTTTCTTTCTATATGTAACTCAATAATGACACATATTTGTAACTCAATTTCCATTTGGATTTTGAGGAAAGTCATAAGATGAAAAACACTTTAAATGTCATTTAGAATGTAGAAAAAAATAAAAATAAAATAAACGAGATAGCCGTATACATTTTCACAAGATCGGGATACATTCCTTAAAACCCTAAATAATGGCACATATTTGTAACTCAATTTCCATTTGGATTTTGAGGAAAGTCATAAAGATGAAAAACACTTAAAATGTCATTTAGAATGTAGAAAAAAATTAAAAATAAATAAATGAGGTAGCCGTATACCATTTTCACAAGATCGGGACACAGAAAACCCTAAAAACCCTAAATAATGGCACATATTTGTAACTCAATTTCCATTTGGATTTTGAGGAAAGTCATAAGATGAAAAACACTTTAAATTTCATTTATAATGTAGAAAAAAATTAAAAAAAAATAAACGAGGTAGCCGTATACCATTTTCACAAGATCGGGACACATTCCTTGAAACCCTAAATAATGACACATATTTGTAACTCAATTTCCATTTGGATTTCGAGGAAAGTCATAAGATGAAAAACACTTTAAATGTCATTTAGAATGTAGAAAAAAATTAAAAAAAAATAAATGAGGTAGCCGTATACCATTTTCACAAGATCGGGACACAAAAAACCCTAAAAACCCTAAATAATGGCACATATTTGTAACTCAATTTCCATTTGGATTTTGAGGAAAGTCATAAGATGAAAAACACTTTAAATTTCATTTATAATGTATAAAAAAATTAAAAAAAAATAAACGAGGTAGCCGTATACCATTTTCACAAGATCGGGACACATTCCTTGAAACCCTAAATAATGGCACATATTTGTAACTCAATTTCCATTTGGATTTTGAGGAAATTCATAAGATGAAAAACACTTTAAATGTCATTTAGAATGTAGAAAAAAATTAAAAAAAAATAAATGTGGTAGCCGTATACCATTTTCACAAGATCGGGACACAAAAAACCCTAAAAATCCTAAATAATGGCACATATTTGTAACTCAATTTCCATTTGGATTTTGAGGAAAGTCATAAGATGAAAAACACTTTAAATTTCATTTATAATGTAGAAAAAAATTAAAAAAAAATAAACGAGGTAGCCGTATACCATTTTCACAAGATCGGGACACATTCCTTGAAACCATAAATAATGACACATATTTGTAACTCAATTTCCATTTGGATTTTGAGGAAAGTCATAAGATGAAAAACACTTTAAATGTCATTTAGAGTGTAGAAAAAAATAAAAAAATAATAAACGAGGTACCCGCATACCATTTTCACAAGATCGGGATACATTCCTTAAAACCCTAAATAATGGCACATATTTGTAACTCAATTTTCATTTGGATTTTGAGGAAAGTCATAAAGATGAAAAACACTTTAAATGTCATTTAGAGTGTAGAAAAAAATAAAAAAATAATAAACGAGGTACCCGCATACCATTTTCACAAGATCGGGATACATTCCTTAAAACCCTAAATAATGGCACATATTTGTAACTCAATTTTCATTTGGATTTTGAGGAAAGTCATAGAGATGAAAAACACTTTAAAGGTCATTTATAGTGTAGAAAAAAATTAAAAAAAAAATATAAACGAGGTAGCCGTATACCATTTTCAACAGATCGGGACACATAAAACCCTAAAAACCCTAAATAATGGCACATATTTGTAACTCAATTTCCATTTGGATTTTGATGAAAGTCATAGAGATGAAAAACACTTTAAATGTCATTTAGAATGTAGAAAAAAATTTAAAAAATATAAACGAGGTAGCCGTATACCATTTTCACAAGATCGGGACACATTCCTTAAAACCCTAAATAATGGCACATATTTGTAACTCAATTTCCATTTGGATTTTGAGGAAAGTCATAAAGATGAAAAACACTTTAAATGTCATTTAGAGTGTAGAAAAAAATAAAAAAATAATAAACGAGGTACCCGCATACCATTTTCACAAGATCGGGATACTTTCCTTAAAACCCTAAATAATGGCACATATTTGTAACTCAATTTTCATTTGGATTTTGAGGAAAGTCATAAAGATGAAAAACACTTTAAATGTCATTTATAATGTAGAAAAAAATTAAAAAAAATAAACGAGGTAGCCGTATACCATTTTCACAAGATCGGGACACATAAAACCCTAAAAACCCTAAATAATGGCACATATTTGTAACTCAATTTCCATTTGGATTTTGAGGAAAGTCATAAAGATGAAAAACACTTTAAATGTCATTTAGAATGTAGAAAAAAATTAAAAAAATATAAACGAGGTAGCCGTATACCATTTTCACAAGATCGGGACACATTCCTTAAAACCCTAAATAATGGCACATATTTGTAACTCAATTTCCATTTGGATTTTGAGGAAAGTCATAAAGATGAAAAACACTTTAAATGTCATTTAGAGTGTAGAAAAAAATAAAAAAATAATAAACGAGGTACCCGCATACCATTTTCACAAGATCGGGACACATAAAACCCTAAAACCCCTAAATAATGGCATATATTTTCTTCAAAAAAAAATGTTAAAAACTGTTTTTTAAAATAATTATTTCTCAAATAGCTTTGCTTAACCAAAAAAATAAAATAAAAAAAAAGCTTAAAAAAATACATTAAACACATTTTAGTTAAAATTTCATTTATTTAAAAATTCTTAACTTTTTTTTATAACTTTTTCCAAAAAAAATCATTAATAAGTAACATTTCAAATAGTATTCTTTATTCAAAAAAAAAAAAAGGGTATACAGTACAAAAGTTAACCAAAACAGTTAACTATTCCGTTATAAAAGGACCAAACTGGAAAAAAAGGGCACATTTTTAACCGTGTAACCGTGTATAACCGTGAACCGTATAACCGTAACAGTTAGTACATGGTTAACGGTTAGGTTACGGTTAGGACTTAACGAAATTTTTAACCGCCGGTTATAACCGTTAACCGGCGGTTATGACCTTATGGCCACCTCTAAAAATCACTAATTAAAAAGGCTAAAATATTATTTTCTAGTCAATAAAAAATTTAAAAAAAAATTAAAAAATAAATATAGGGTAGTCCGTCTCTCTTTTGACTTTTCTTCTATATACTTTCATTTGTTTAGTTTTTTTTCTATCTTTTTCTATAACTTTTCTTAAAAAACCACCAATTAACAAAGGCTAAAATATTATTTTCTAGTCAATAAAAATTTTAAAAAATTAAAAAATAAATATAGGGTAGTCCGTCTCTCTTTTTTCCTTAATCTCCGCGCAAACAGTAACTGTGAAGTAACTATGTGGACGGAGGGAGTATATTATTATTATGGTATATTATTATTTAATTATTATTATTATATAATATTATTTTATATTTTAAATTATTTTTGATATTACTATTATTATGGTCATTAAACAAGGAAAATCTTAGCCATTAAATATATCAAAAACAATAAAATCCAATGGTCCAAATCCATTTTGCAAAAGCATGACACCCTTTTTTTTAATTGGCTTACAAATTTTCACATGGATTGATCCCCTAATCATCTGGACCATTAATCTTAAACATCCAATGGTCCAAATCCGTTTTGCAAAAGCATGATACCCTCTTTTTTAATTGGCTTACAACTTTTCACGTGGATTGATCCCCTAATCAATACGAACCATTAACCTTAAACATCCAATGGTCTAAATTCATCAAAAACAAAACCATTTCACAAACCATTTCACATTCTTAAATTCTCTTTATCTTCCCATTTATTACTCAACACACACACACACACAGTCACACACACTCACACACAGTTAACACACATTCACAACGCTCCCTCTCTCTCCTCTCTCTCTCTCTCTCTATACGCAACACCTTCTTCCCCAACTACGATCCTCCCTTCATTGCCCTCACCCATCTTCTCCGCCAACCTCCTCCCTAATCCAAGCTCCCTTCTCCGGCCCAAACCTTCATCCAATTCCACCCCAATCTTCGCCTCAATCCAAGCTTCCTCTCGGCAAACTCAACACCAATCCCTTCAACCGATCCATACTTCCTCCAAAACCAACAACAACCGAAGCTCTCTCTCTCTCTAGTTCATCAATGGCGGCGACCTAACTCCAATTCTCTCTCTCTCGCCAATTACAACCACTACTCCGAGTCATCTCCAACCAAACAACAACCCAATTTCTACCTCCCTCAATCTCCTCACCGATCTCTCCATCATCCCTAAACCAAAACTCCAGCCACCGATTCCCTCAATCTCCATGCCGCCGCTCCTCAACGCCAATCACAACCTCCAAGCCGGTAACCACCAGCCTATACCACCAATTTCATTTCGCCGCATCTCTAGATCCCCTTGCATCTCTCTCTGTCTGACTTGCACCGGAGTGGTGACGTGCGTTCAACTCCTCCTTCAATTCTCCCCTGTAATTTGCAAATATTTGATATTTATTTTTTTCTTTGAAAGATTTGTAATTAATTTTTAAAAGATTGTAATAGATGTATTTTGATATTATTAATTTACGTATCTTGATATTTGTAATTGATGTATTTTGATATTTTTCTATAGATGTATTTTTTTTTTAATTTATTAGTTTTTTTAAAATATTATAATTGATGTTTTTCATTTTTATCATTATAAAAAAAATTATTCAATATTGAAAAAAAAAAGGATTTAATTTTGACATTTTTGTTTTTTTTTTATTTATTGAATTATTAGCGACGGAATATTCCGTCGGTGAAATAAAAATTAAATTAAAATAAATTAAATCAGCGGCGGAATATTCCGTCGGTGAAATAAAAATTAAATTAAAATAAATTAAATCAGCGGCGGAATATTCCGTCGCTGAAATAAAAATTAAATTAAAATAAATTAAATCAGCGACGGAATATTCCGTCGCTGAAATAAAAATTAAATTAAAATAAATTAAATCAGCGACGGAAATTTCCGTCGCTGAATTAATTTTATTTAATTTAATTTTTATTCCAGCGACGGAATATTCCGTCGCTGAAATTAATTTAATTTAATTAATTTTTTTTCAGCGACGGAAATTTCCGTCGCTGAAATAAAAATTAATTAAATTAAATTAATTTCAGCGGCGGAAATTTCCGTTGCTTTGATGTCGATAAATCGGCGACGGAATTAATTCCGTCGGTAAAATCAAAATATACCGACGGAAATTGAGCCGTCGGAGCACTGCGACGGGCTGGTAGCGACGGACCAGCGACGGAAAAATTCCGTCGCTGTTTAATTTTAGCGACGGAAATTTTGATTTAGCGACGGAAATTTCCGTCGCTAAAACCTGTTTTTCTGGTAGTGGGAGACGTTTAGATCAATAACCCTTTTCAGTGATTGCAGGCACTCGCTGTGCTCAAGCGGCCCGGTTGTGACCCTCACGGTTGTTATGCCATCCGTTCTCGAGAAAGAAGAAAAAGATCCGATGACGTTCACGAATTCCTCATCTTCTGGTCGTTGAAACCCTCCATTCTCGACCAGTGCTTCAATGAACCCTCTCCATTCACCGGCTAGGTTCTTATAAGGAACATTGTGTTCTAGGATTTCGGATGTGTACGGATCTGGGCACGGGCTTTGTTGTCCCTCATCCTCTGAAGTATCCGGACACTGACCGCAGGTGCATCTTACGAGGTGCAGTTCTTGGGGGCCCGTCCCTATTGGCATCTGACTTGCATTTTCTGGTGTCTCTTCGTCGTCGCTTGTTGACAACCAACCATTGTGTCTGGCTCCCATGACATTATTTCCGGCCTGATTGTTCCAGATTGATTCTGGATCTGGGGCCTCAGTTGACTCCTCGCTCTCGTCATCATCATCATCATCGCTGTCATCGGAATCATCTTCCCATACTACTGGGATTTCGGCCGAGAGGGAACGCCGATCAAACCCGTTAGGGGAATATGGGTGCGTGTAACCGCAGAAATTGACATATGCTCCCATTCCCGGAAGTGGTAATTGTGACTCAGCTTCTCCTCCCAGAAACTGCGGGGGAAGAGTGAGAGGGGGTGGCACGTATTTGACTCCAGGAAGGATATAGAAGGAATCCTCCTCCTCTAATTCTTCAGTTTCACTGTCTTCGGGATCGTATTTGGTTTCTCCCAGAGCCAATTTGCAGAAGTGTACTAGCTCCAGATGCTCTTCGGCCTCTTTGCTGATAAGCCCCAGTACAGGTGCCCGCCTGAAGCTTTCTTGCTCGATTCTTATCGATTGTTCTAACCATCTTGTGTAAATGGTTTTCTCATGTTTTGACCGGAACAGCCCCAGTTCTTTAGTATCAGCTTTCCCTTCATCCGAGAAATGGCGGGCCTCGTATTCTTGCAGGAAATCTCTGACATGAGACCAAGGTGGGCTGACTTGTTCATCATCCTCAAGGTTGAGGGGGAATCCGAATTCAGGATCCTCGACAAGGTTGGCCATGGGTGTTTGGGGACCTTCATCGGCATCTTCCTGGGCATGCGAAGGTTCTCCGCATTCAATCATATTTACCTGATTATGGTTCCTTGGCAGAGGATTTTTGACTGTATTAGGCCCTTCGGGGCCTTCCAACTTTCCTTGCTCTATCAAGCCTTGGATCGCCTTTTTCAGAGTGAAGCAGTTGTCAGTCAGATGTCCGTGGGCTTGATGAAAAGCACAATACTTTGAGGTATCCACAGGAGCTTTCAGATTCCTGGGTTGGAAATTCTCCAAAGGCCGCAGCAAGCCTTCTTTCACCAGTCCCCTAAAGATGTCGTTCAGAGGCATTCCAAAGTTTTCGAGGTTCATGACCCGTGGCCTAGGCTCGGCTGGTTTTCTGGGAGCAAAAGGAGTTGTGTTATTACATTCCTGTCCCGCGTAGTTAATCACCTCTTTGCCTTTAGCAGGAGCAGGGGCGGTGTTTGAAGGAGGAGCCCGATATCATAGCGAGTGCAGCAGCCGGTTGCTGATTGTAAGCCTTTTCAAACTTAGCTGCGGAGTTAACCATGGCCCGTAAGTCTGAGTACGGGAAGTGACTGAGGGAGGCTCTCAGATGTGGTTTCAGGCATGACTGAAAGATGTCCAGTTGCTCCTCTTCAGAAGGAGGGATTGCCATCTCACTGAGTTTCAGATTCCACACTTGTAGAAATCCCCAACATTCTCGTCGGGACGCTGCACTGTTGTCTGCAGATCAACTCTATTTGTTTCCCATTCCAAGTTAGCTTTGTACTTTTCTGTGAAGGCATTAGTAATCTGGTCCCATGTAGCCCTGGCCTCGGGTTTTAAGCGGAAGAACCATTTTAAGGCACTGGATTTCAAAGATAGACTGAAATAGTCAGCCAACTGCTGATTGGTACACCCTTTGGCCTTCATCGCCAAGGTATACGTGTCCAGATGAGTTTTCGGGCATGCAGTACCATCAAAGAGGTCCAGATTCGGCATAACAAATTTGTGAGGCAGGGGAATGATGGAGTCCGGGTCCGTAGGCCGGAAGGCAGACTTCTTAGCGGTCAATTCAGCAATCTGCGCTTTCATTTCCTTATGTTGCTCCATGAACCAGGCCAGATGAGGATCTTGTGGTGGAACCATGGCGTTCAAACCAGTGACTGAGCTAGAGAGAGGAGCTACCACTGGCGGTGGACTGGTGGAGGGAACGGCCGATCCGGGGGCGTAGGTGAAAACCTGTCCTTGGCCCAAATTGCCCGGGGGAGCATGAGTAGGAGCCTGGGCGAAGGGATAGAACCTTGCGGCCTGCTGTTGATTTTCAACTGGCAAAGTGGGTGGAGGCAGTCCCGATGTAGCCGGGTAGCTTGGATTCCCGGGGTGAGACCCATAAGTAGGCTTAGGTGCGGGCTGCTGTCCCTGATTGTTGAATTGCATGGTTGGCTGTGGCGATGGTGTATAACCCGGGGGGTAATGCGGTCCTGGTGATTCTGATGAAACCGGGATGGAGGTTTGGTAACCCATCGAACCCTGAGTGAGAAATGGATTTGTGAAAGTTGTGTGAGGAGCAACTGAGCTAGCATCATTCTGAGGAGGGGCTCCTGATGGCTGTTGAAGCATGCCGAACTGTTGCTGTGGCCCTTTGAACTGTTGCTGCGAAGGCCCGGATTGATCGGTTCCAAACTGAGGCGGGATCCCAATTAGCTGTGGCACTCCGAGGTAACCCCAACCATGAGAAGACATTCCGTACTGATTTTGCCCCCACTGAGGAACTGCGAACTGATTTGTGCCGTCGGGCTGCATGGATCCAGTGGTTGGGGAGCTGGCTGTCCCAGAGACCGAGAAGCATGGGTTCTGGTGGTAGTACCGTAGAAGGTGGGTGGTGGCATTCTGGAGTAATCAGGGCGACTGAGAGTGGGATTGGCATCCTCTTCTTCTTCCACGGTGAAGGTGCCATCGGGATTGAGGCTGGCGGCCAAACCATGGCTTTTGATAGCCTCCATAAGGCTATTCAGCTGTGCTTCCTGTCGCAATCTCATCTGTTCTGCTAACTGATTCCACTGCTGTTCTGTTTGAGGGGTCCCGGGAGGCGGAGTGACGTTGTCCCCATCATTACCGGCTGACGCAGACATTCGGAAACCCGGAGTCGGAACAAACGGCGAAGCTGACGATGCGCTTGACTCTTCCCAACTGATCAAACGGTGACCCGGTGTCCGGAACCAACCTTTGTGAGGAGCTGCGGGGGAAAAGGCACGAGGGTTCAGAGATTTGGGGATTGAAGGAGGGTAGGTGTTTGGGCTTTGGGCTCATGCAACATGCAGTTCTTTGTTCTTGTTTACTTAAAACATGTTTTATTAACCTAATCGGTTGGAAAAGATTGCTCTTCTTTTTCGCAAACTACTCTGGATCCTGGATCAGTGGGCCCCGTCACTACGTCTATAAGCCCCTCGTATTCCACCTGTATTTCGACCTCCCAGGGCGGACAGCCCCGGGCGAGGGTCTCATAGTGCAAGCGGGTCCCACCGACCGAAAAGAAAAACGATCTTAAAGTCTGGCGGGTAATCTAGTCTTAACGAGCATTCGATGTAAATTACGGACAAAGCTGACGTCAAAAGTCAAGATCATGTCCGAGGGCTCGACGAAAAATCGGCATGGTTCGGGCTGATAAATGTCCACAATTGATCTTGACTCGTCGTCAGTTAAGTCGTAATTAGACATGGAATGATCGTTAATCCTTGATGACTCAGTGTCATGCTGGGAGTCAGTGTATAATTTGTGCCAGTCAGAGTCAAAGTCAAGGCGCCAGTCAATATCTGGTCAAAGCCCGTGACGGAAAACCGGCAGGACTTCGACTGATTAGGGTCCCGAAAGATATTAACTTGGTAGGCCGACTAAGGCTTGAAAGGAAAGGTCTATACACAGACAGGGCATGACACAGACCAGACTAAAAACCAACCGGGTCTCGGACAAAGTGTGTCACGGACAAGTGCATGGTCGACACGAGACTCCATGGGATGTTTGGGTAGTCCCGTGCTTGCACCGAGAGGCGTAATAAGACCAAACGGGCCGCTACAGGGATTTCCCCGGGTTAGGGACGTAGTGTGCAGTGTAAGGTCACGTGCGCGTAGTGTGCAAGCAGTCTATCTTCTTTTTCTGAGTAAAATAGAAATTTTTCATGTGTCTTAAAAAGTATGATGCATGATTTTTTTTTTTGAAATTTTTCTTTTTGATAAATCTTTTTTTTTTTTGAAAATCTTTTTTTTTTTTGATTTTTTTCGAATTTTTTTTTTTTGAAGTCTTTCTTTTTTGGAAATCTTTTTTTTAGAAAGTAAATGCACACATAAGCACATAAACACATAATTCAAAATTCAAGTCAACGGGTTCGATAGTCAAAATTTTGACTTTTTCCGAGGCGGCAAAAACAACACAAAATGTGCAAAATCTACACACACAACAAATGATTTCAAATGCCGGGACGGAAGCTTGACCCTCAAAAGCTTTTCTTATTTTTTTTTTTTTGAAAACAATGATACCGGTACGTGGGATTGTTAAACCACAATTTATCCCCGACTCGTGTTAGGAGGCGATAACGGGAAGTTTAATGGTTTCCACCAATATACCAAATATCTTTTTTTTAAGATAAAGCTTATTTAGTCCCCAGCGGAGTCGCCACTGTAACGATGTTGAGGTCCATTTTTCCGAAAGATTTGGTTTCTTTCTTTTTTTATTTGAAAATCAATCGAAAAAACACGGAGTCGCCACGCCATTTTTGTTTTAAGGGCCAAAACTTTGAAAAATGCCCGAGATGAGAGATTTGGGTTCGGAGGTCACGTTACACGCCGGGAAGAACGTTAGTGTTCACCCGAAATGCCTCGTAAAACGAGTCTTCCAAGAATTAAAAACCATTTGTGTGTGTGTGTGTGTGTGTGTTTTGGCCAAAATAAATTCAAACTGAAAAGTAAAAATTGGAAACTCTTTATTAGACTTTAAACAAGTCCCATGATTTTTGGGTTGAGTTTTGGTACTCAAAAGATTTTTTGAAGTTGAAAAACATTTCTGCCAGAATGAAAAAGGCAGTGGACACTTGATTTTAAAATGGGTTTAAAGGCTTAAAAATCTCAGAATCTGGGGAAAGTCCGAGAATTAAAGTTGTTCAAAACACCTTAAATAAAGTTTATCTAAAATAACTTTCCCATTTGGAGGTGATTTGGTGGACCAAAACCTTCTGGAAATCTCAGATATGAAATCTGGATTTCCAGAGACTGAGGAACTGACATTTAAAAGAAAATTTGAAAAAGGGAGTTTTACTCACGCAAAAAATAAAGTAAAAATATTTTTGGAAAGCTCTTGATGTTGGCTACAAAAAGTATAGTCAACACCAAATTCCAAGTTTCTGTATGTCCAAAAAATTAGACCATGGACAGAGGTCTTAGAGAAAGGCTACTGGACAGCAACTTCCTCATGAAGAAAAACATGATTTTAAAGGGGGTTTGGCATCCATGCTTGTCCCCATTTCCCTAAGCTTTGATTAGTGATCAATAAACATTTTAGTGGTGATCTACTATATCAAGCTATCCTTGGGGTACATTAGGACTTTAAGCATTTCATTTGCTTGGGAAGGGAAATTTTATCCTTTGAAAGAAAGATTTTGTGTAGGAAAATGATTTTTAGGGTTTTGAAAATGTGTTTGCTAGTAAGTAAAAACACTTTGAAAAGAATGTTGATCCTTGTAGAGGATCATCCATGGATATGAACTTCCATGGTGATCCTCTTGGATCTAGGGCAAGAAGATGAACAAACTACATTTTGGAGTTTGAAAATGCATGCATGGATGAAAGAGACTTAGGGTAGGAAGAGGGAGGTTATACCTATCTTCTTTTGATTTTTGTGTTTGAAGCTTTGAATGTAAGAGTGTTTGAGACTTTGAATTTTGAAAGTGTTTGGTGATTTGTGATTTGGGAAGATAATCAAGAGAAAAGAGTGACAATTCAAGGGAATTCTCACTATTTTCTCAAGTATTTTCGCCAAGGTGCAGCTGTGAATTGTGTTGTTGCTCTTTTTTTTCTGTGACTGAAGGGCTCAATTTATAGGCAACTGGAAATTACGATCCCATCCGCGCGGATCCAAATGTAGGCGTGCTTGGTGCATTAAATGCTGCTCCAGGCTTTGGACAGGAAGAATAATTTTCAAATTAAGCACCCAGAAAATGTTTCAGCAGCTTCCATTTCGGGTTTTTGACCTTTCTTTTGCTTTTTTTGATTCTTTTCCATGGTTTATCTTTAAATGGCAATCCCTAATCTACCCTCACTTTGTTAGAAATGTTAGGAATTGTTAGAAATGTTAGAAATGTTAAAACTTTCGTTAATTTTCTAACGAAAATACTAACAACTCAAATTGGAGCACTTACACTAGTGTACACTAGATAACTATCGAGTGTACACTAAGTTAAACTAGCTAGTTTACATTAGCAAATGCTGATACACATAGCTAGTGTACACTAGCTAGTTATTGTAACTTAGTGAACACTAGCTGTGTTGTCTTAGTGAACACTAGCTGCCTAAGGCATTTGGCTAGTGTACTAGATAACTATCGAGTGTACACTAAGTTAAACTAGCTAGTTTACATTAGCCAATGCTGATACACATAGCTAGTGTACACTAGCTAGTGTACACTAGGTTACACTAGCAACACATCTAGTGTTCACTAAGATAACTAGCTAGTGTACACTAAGTTACACTAGCTAGTGTACACTAAGTTATTTAGTGTACCCAATGTCAAATGCAATTCTGTTAAATGTTTCAGGACAATGATCCAATGTTAAAACTTGTGGCTACGGCTGAGGATCTGAAAGGGGCACTGGCACGCTATGCCCAAGCATACAATATATGTGTTGCAATTGATTCAGAGAGGCAGTGTGTGCAGCAACTGGACAATGAAATAAATGAGCTTTTCAGTTCTCAGTTTCCTCAATCTCAAGCTCAATCTGTTGACTCTCCTTTAACACCACCTTACCAACCCCAGAAGCAAAATTCAGACCAACAGACACAACACCAACCTCTCCTCGATCCAACTTTAGATTCTCCACTCACCACAACACAAGATAACCAACAATCACAGCCAGACCTCCTCAATACAACTTTTGAGCTGCAACCACAACCTCTCCTCAACACCAATGTCCAAATTTCTCCAATAATCCCAAGCTGTCAGAATGAGACAGAATCAATACCTCTCATTGATGACTCCCTCACTTACTCACAGTGGGATGACTTATCAAATCAGTTGAAAACAATAACAGAGGATCACTCGTTGTTGACTTGTTTTGAAAACTCTCCAACAAAAGGAGCATCAATTGACGCCGAGCCTCAACAGACACCGTACTTTGACAGTTTGGAATTTAATAGCCAAGATTGCAGAGATATTGACATTGGTGTTGAAAATTACATTCAAGACAAACTTTCAAATGAGAAGAAAAGCATCTCAACAGACGATGCATTTGATGAAATTGATGTGCTTTCAATCGCACGGATGGCTGCTGCTGAATCTACAGCTCAAGAAAATGAAGAGGTACTTAAGGAAACAACAATGAAACCCCATCGTAAAATAAGGGGTGTAACTTCCCCTTGTTTCGATTTGTTGTTGTCAACTCAAGATTCAACACAGAGCCAAGAGAATCAACCTCAACAAAACGAACGGCCAAATACAGATAAACGCGTCTCAGAGCCATCGTTTTTTTTAAGTCTCCTTTCAAACAAAGAATAGTTGATATTTTTGAAAGACCAAGTACTGATGAAAACATGCTCTTCAAGTGGATTGAAGAAGGTCAACCTGACAATGATATGTAAGTATCATAGTAATAATAAAGTTAGTCACACCAGCAAATTAACTTTACTATTCATAAGCTAGTGTGCACACTAGATAACTAGCTAGTGTACAATAGATAAAGTAGCTAGTGTACACTATATATATAGCTAGTGTACACTATATATATAGCTAGTGGACACACTACCTAACTAGTGCATACTAGTTAACTGGCTAGTGTACACTAGTAACACAGCTAGTGTACACTAGCTACTTAGCCAAGGATGTGGCCTTGGCAAAGCCAAGGCCATGGCTGAAGCCTTGGCGTAGCCAAAGCTGATGCCCTGGCCTTGGCACTAGCAGGTGTACACGAAGTTACACTAGCTATTGTACTTAGCCAAGGCTGATACACATAGCTAGTGTACACTAGCTATTTATTTAGTTCAAGCAACCTGTCCTTCAAAAACATGAGGTTGTAGTGTGCACACTAGCTGTGCATCTAATGTACCTAGAGTTCATAGTCGAAGGAGCAGTAGCTAATTACCTTATTTTCTACAGGATTTTCATTTATGGTTCCAAAAATGATGTCCATGGTCTTTTTGAAAGTTTTCAGACCATGCTTCCTGGTAAAGAGGTTGAATATTCATTGGTAAGTATTTGGTGTGAACTCCTAAACGATTTTGAAAAGTATAAGGCACCTGAAAGCCCTCTGCGTCTCTTCTGTGGACCGCAAGTAATGGTAATATGCTTAACTAAATCACCTTAGTGACATTCATTCACGTATACTACATTATCACTATAGCTCATTTGTTATGTATATGTCATATCACAGTTGTATAATGCCACCACGCCTGAGGGTAAGTATGAAGATTTTCCTTTTGGAGATGGATACGTTGTTGAAGAATAACCCAACAAAAACAATCAATGACTATGATTTGGTAATAAAACCTAGGCAGCTACATATTTATAAGTATGTTTGTTATTTCGAAATTTCACATTTGCTTATTATATTTGTTTATCTAAATATGTCAGGTAATGTTTGCAATCCTTGCCCATGCGCACTTCTATGTTGTTGTCTTTGATTTCAAGGCAAATTCTTTGGATATCCTTGACAACAGTAGCTTAGGGGATTCTGACAAGTACTCGGGCCCTCTAACGCAACTGGTATGCATATTTTTAAATTCTTAATACTTATTTGCCTATCCTACACAAATCTAAACACCCGACTTAGCTTATTTTGTTTAAAATTAAATATATTATACACTTGCTATTAGCTTAATGTTTATTTTGTGCAGAAAAACCATTTTAGTCGGTATTTAAGATCCCATAACCACTTAAAAGCAGACGCAATTCTGTTGTTTAATGTTTGCCGACTAGCTATGTTGTGGAGGACAACAAGAAATCATGTTGACTGTGCAATATTCGTAATGAGACACCTTGAGACATACAAAGGTGGTGGACTCAAAAACTGGAATGCTGGTTTTAAAAAGGAAGGGGTAAGAATTTTTTGCTTTAAAGATTTATTTAACTGAAGAAAACAAACAACTTCTTCTAATCTTTTTCCTATTTTCCTTTCTACCAGGTTGATCAAAACAAGCAACTTCTGAAGTTAAGAAAGAGATACCTCTTTGCAATGATTACATATCAAACCAATGAAAAAAGAGAAAGAGTTGTTAATTCAGCAAAAACACATTTTGATAAGCCGAAGAAAAAACAAAAATCCTAAAAAAAAAAAATTAGACATGTTGTATTTTATGTTACTTTTAGAATCTTGTTATGTTGGATACTAGAGGGTGTAAATAAAATTTTGGTAGTTATGTTGATATTCTTTTGGTTATCTATCCTTTGACATCTAAAATCTCTATGACAAGGCCAAGGCCAACACATTTTATCAGATACAAGCCAAGTTCAAAGACATCTAGCTAGTGTGCACTAGCTACCTAGCTACTACACATCTTGAATAAGTTAATTACCTATCATTTGACGTCCAAAATCAATAGGGTACACTAGCTATTTATCTAATGTACCCAGTTGTTATTGAAGTGATATCTTGGGTACATTAGTTAATAGAGAATACAGATGGTTATTTAACATAAACTGTTAGATGCTGATTTATATTGTACTCCTTTATTTAATGAAATGTTTAATGAAGTAGTAACTTAGTGTACACTAGCTACTTTATCTAATGTACAATAGCAAATTTATAAAATAGGACAGATTAACCTGGGTACACTAGCTACTTTATCTAATGTACACTAGCAAATTTATAAAATAGGACAGAGTAACTTGGGTACACTAGCTACTTTATCTAATGTACACTAGCTAAATTACAAAAAAAGACATAATAAATTGGGTACACTAAGTTACAATAGCTATTATACACTAAGTTGGAAATGCTATTGTAAACTAAACAATGACAAGATCAAAATAAATAACTAGTGTACATTATCTACATAGCTAGTGTACACTATATATATAGCTAGTGTACTTAGCGAAGGTTGATGCCTTGGCATATCCAAGGCCATGGCTGATGCCTTGTCGTAGACAAGGCCAATGCCTTGGCCTTGACACTAACAACACATCAAGTGTACAATAGATAACAAGATAGTGTACACAAGGTATTGGCCAAGGCCTTGTCCTGCTGCCTAAGCCATTTGGCTAGTGTACACTAAGTTACACTAGCTACTGTGCACTAGCTATTTTATCTAATGTACACAGTTATTATTTAAATGATTTATTGGGTACAGAAGCTAAACTAGCTAGTGTATCCAATTGCATTTCACACACTACCTAACTAGCTAGTGTATATAAATACACTGTCAAACAAATATTAACAGGTAGGTCAATATCTAATAGAGAATACAGATGGTTATTTAACATAAACTGTTAGATGCTGATTTCTATTGTACTCCTTTATTTAATGAAATGTTTAATGAAGTAGTAACTTAGTGTACACTAGCTACTTTATCTAATGTACAATAGCAAATTTATAAAATAGGACAGATTAACCTGGGTACACTAGCTACTTTATCTAATGTACACTAGCAAATTTATAAAATAGGACAGAGTAACTTGGGTACACTAGCTACTTTATCTAGTGTACACTAGCTAAATTACAAAAAAAAACATAATAACTTGGGTACACTAAGTTACAATAGCTATTGTACACTAAGTTGGAAATGCTATTGTAAACTAAACAATGACATGATCAAACTAAATAACTAGTGTACATTATGTACATAGCTAGTGTACACTATATATATATATATATAGCTAGTGTACTTAGCGAAGGTTGATGCCTTGGCATAGCCAAGGCCATGGCTGATGCCTTGGCGTAGCCAAGGCCAATGCCTTTTATTTGACACTAACAACACATCAAGTGTACAATAGATAACAAGATAGTGTACACAAGGTATTGGCCAAGGCCTTGTCCTGCTGCCTAAGCCATTTGGCTAGTGTATACTAAGTTACACTAGCTACTGTGCACTAGCTATTTTATCTAATGTACACAGTTATTATTTAAATGATTTATTGGGTACAGAAGCTAAACTAGCTAGTGTATCCAATTGCATTCCACACACTACCTAACTAGCTAGTGTATATAAATACACTGTCAAACAAATATTAACAGGTAGGTCAATATGGATGTAAAACGGACAAAATAGAAACATTTGTTAAAAATAAAAATGTATCCAACATAACAAAATAATATTACAATTTGTCAGCTGTCTTGCTTCCTAACAAACTCCCGTACTGCTAGGTCAATATGGACAATACGCTTATCCTCTGGGTCCATTGCAAGACAAGTATTAAGGGCTTTGATATGTTCAGCCAGTCCATGCTTCAAGTTTTCAGCACAAATTTCAAGATTCTTGATATTGTCCTGAAATATTTAAGAGAATTGTGGATGAAATTTCAATAGATTTACTGGGAAAAAAATTTCACTTGTCAATAATGATCAATAGACTTTATACACAGTAGATAAGTAGCTAATGTATATAAGTGTAAATATTTTACCTCTTGTTGTTGGGGCTGTTCTTGTTGTTGGTCTTCTTGGCTATGATTAAGGTTAATCTCCTATACTTTACCCTTTCCTATCAAATCTTTTTCCATTTCAAAATTTTCTCTCTGTGCCATCAGTTCGGTAGTCCATGCTTGATATGCAGGACAAGTCCTTCTAACAACTGGAGCACCTTCTTGCTCCACATGATCAAGGTAAAGCAACTACAAAGAAAACAATCAACATATGTTAGATTCAATAAGAGAGCAACTATAAAGAAATAAGATAATTCAAGTCAAGCACTTACAATTAAAAATGCCAGCGATCCAGTAAAATAGTTGTTTTCTTTCCATCTAAGCCTTGCAAGCTTCAGTTGATTAATGACATACGCACACCAGTTATATTGTGCGCATTCATTGAAGTCAACATTGGAATCAAGCAATTCTTGATTAACAAAGCTACCTGCCTGTTGTGCTATCAATACATTTGACATAATTATCATGAAATTCATCTTGAACAAACCATTCGCATCCTCGCTCCCCTTAATTTTTTTCACAATGCTAATGGGGGGATTAACCATGGCTGGGTCACTTCTTCATCATTGGCAAACTGTGCCCTCCACTCTGTCTCCCTATGATTTATAAGCTTTCTATCTTTAAGAGGAAACTCTATTTTCCTCTCACCTCTTGGTAGACCCAAAATGCGTTCTACCTCCTCCTCTGTCACAGAAAGCTTGTCTCCGTTACTTAAGGTTATTACGTCATCATTGTGGTTGTAGTTTTTGATGACATAGTAGCCTATTCTGTGAGTTAGACTTGTGATTTTGAAGTGAAGAAGTGCTTTTAGCCCGTTAGTTTCTAACCACTGAATTTGAGGAGGAGATAATGCGTCGACAGCTTCCACCAATCTTTGTGATTTGCCTCTTATTCTTGATTTTTGGTAGTCATAATTTGAAACGGTTTTTCTTGATTTCCTCTCTTTCTTGTCAGGAGATTCCTTCTTGTTGGGTGTTGGCTTTGATGCCTTGTTATTGCAAGGCTTATGGATCAAGAAAGAATAAACTGTATAATTAGATAGTGTACACAAGTTTTACATAGCAACTTGAAATTCAAACTTGTTTACAGTTGCTATAGATACTAGTAATAAGTGAATTTTTGAACACTGTATAATTGGCCTTGTCCTCGACCTTGGACATGCCAAGGCCTTGTTGTTGGACTTTGCCTTGGAAGTGTATACTTTTCTAGTTAGATAGTGTACACTGTCTAACTAGATAGTGTAGACAATACCATTTCCACAACTTAGTGTACACTGTCTAACTAGATAGTGTAGACAATACCATTTCCACAACTTAGTGTACACTGTCTAATTAGATAGTGTAAACAAGGGCAATTCATGGCCTTGACTATGCCAAGGCCTCTTCCTTGTACACTGTATAATTATATAGTGTACACAAGTTTTACATAGAAGCTTGAAATTCCTAGAAGTACCTTGAGTTGGAGTTTCTTTGATATTGAAGAAGAAGGACCAGCGGCATCCTCTTTGCCAAATTCAGATTCAAGATAGTGTTCGCAAACAAGTAGATTCCTAGAAGCTAATACAGCTTCTCTTTGTTTTCTTTTTTTTTTGCATTGCTGCTAATGGTAGTCTACTAGAGCATCTTGTTTCTGTCATCGCAGTTGATTTTGATTTCGTCGGAGCCGATTTTTCTGTTGAAGCCCTAGTGTGTGTTTTTGGTGTTTATGTGTGAAGGACGATGCTATGAGCGGTGTGTTGGTTTAAGCGTCACCCTCAAAATTTTCTGGAACGTTGACTGTTTTCTAATCCAATGGCTGATAATGGTTCCTATGGTTCCTATTAGAGTATGACCCCACATACGATCCTGCTCAAATGAGAACCAAATTAAATGTTTTCAACAAACAAAAGAAACACAGACTGCAATAAAAGGTTTTCAACAACTAAATTAAAGAAAGTATTAGTATAACTAGTGTACACTAAGTTACACTAGATAAATATCTAGTGTGCTCTATATAGCTACACACAGTTAGTTTACACTAAGTTACAAATAGCTAGTGTACACTAAGTTAGAAATGCTATTGTAAACTAAACAATGACATGATCCAACTAAATAACTAGTGTACATTATGTACATAGCTAGTGTACACTATATATATAGCTAGTGTACTTAGCGAAGGTTGATGCCTTGCCATAGCCAAGGCCATGGCTGATGCCTTGGCGTAGCCAAGGCCAATGCCTTGGCCTTGACACTAACAACACATCAAGTATACAATAGATAACAAGCTAGTGTACACAAGGTATTAGCAAAGGCCTTGGCCTGCTGCCTAAGCCATTTGGATAGTGTACACTAAGTTACACTGGCTAGTGTGCACTACCTATTTTATCTAATGTACACAGTTATTATTTAAATGATTTATTGGGTACAGAAGCTAAACTAGCTAGTGTATCCAATTGCATTTCACACACTCCCTAACTAGCTAGTGTATATAAATACACTGTCAAACAAATATTATCAGGTAGACCTTTTTTCTTATATTCAATAATGAATATAATATCTATAATTAAATGAAAAAAAAACATAAAAATCATTATCCAATAACAAAAATTATAACCAAATTATTCGCTATCATCATCATCATTATTATCAACATTATTATCAAAATTCTTATCCTTTTCTGGACAATTACGCTTGTCATGAGTACACATTTTGTTACAATACCCGCATAATCTCTTAGTTCTTTGTTTTTCGATGATTGACTTCTCCGGGGCACTCATAATCCTCTTCCTCCCACACCCTTTGTTACGAGCTTCATTGGGAGGCTTGAGCGTGATATCATACGGAATCACTGCACCAATTAAACTCTCAATAACAGCCTTATTCTTGGGAACAACATTTGTTCCTCTCCGATCACGTAACTCATGTTTCAAATCCTTCAAAACCTTTTTAACATGGTCCATATCATTGATGTCCTTACCTGCTAATCCCATGATTGCGTTGAAATTTAACCAAATATCATTTAACTTGTCACCAAATGCACCCATTTTTGCACAGTCCTACGATACACCGGCCCACTTTGTCACTAATGATGCTCGACGCTCAGCATTCTTCATCCAGCGATTAAGTACATGATCTCTAGGAATCTTGTTTACACTATCCGGTTTTAAGGCAAAAAAAGCATGCCTGCACAAAATCCCAACTCTCTCAAAAAGCTTGCGTGAACAATCTATGTGGTTAGTTCCTATCATGTGCTTCACCTGCATAAATATTCAGTAACTAATAAATATTCAGTAACTAATAAGTCTGCATGTACTATAAACAAACTGCAATGCTATTTGAAACAACACTTGGTAAAAAAAATCACATACCTCAAATTCTTTTCCTTTCAATTTACTATCTGTCAAAACCAAAATCTTATAAGAATCGTCAACGGAGGTCATAGACTTCATCCCCACATTATAACAACTTTCTTTAATTTCATCTTGAATCAAATAAAATATATCGCGCGTGTAAATCTCTGCAGCATCTTTCTCAATCAACAGAGGAGTCTCTGCTTTTGGCAATTGTGTCAAACACTCATAATTTAATATTTTGTTGGTGTTATGCTGCTTCTCCATTGCCGTCTCAAAACGGACGTAAAACTCTGTCAACGTGTCCTTCTCCATGCTATACTTGCCAAAAAATGCATTTGCACTCTCTGACCATGAAGTTGTACGCAGTATACCTAACAAAGGATCATCCCTGAAATATGCAGGAATCCAATAACTCCTGTTCTCAAACATACTTCTTAACCACTCATTATTGTTTAAACCATATTCTTCCATAATGATTTCGACCCTCTTCAAATTCTGATGCATCTATATTTTCATTCCAAACATATTCTTTTATCTTGGACATAAAATCCAACTCCTTGCACAAATGTGGACCAACCTTCACAAATGATAAACATGATAACAATCAATAAGAATGCAAGTCAATATTGTAATAAGTATATTGAGTGCATTACATAAACTAACTAGTGTACCCAATAGAACAATGCACACCAGGTATTTTTGAATTGTGTACACTAGCAACACAGCTAGTGTACACTAAGAAAACTAGCTATTGTACAATAGCTAGTTTGTCCTGCTGCCTAAGGCATTTGGCTAGTGTACACTAGATAAAAATCGAGTGTACACTAAGTTAAACTAGCTACTTTACATTAGCCAATGCTGATACACATAGCTAGTGTACACTAGCTAGTGTACACTAGGTTACACTAGCAACACAGCTAGTGTTCACTAAGATAACTAGCTAGTGTACACTAAGTTACAATAGCTAGTGTACACTGAGTTACAAATAGATAAAGTAGCTATTGTATCCAGGAGAACAGTGTCAAACAAAATTTTCAAGATTTTTAAGAAAATGCACCTTTGTTGGTAGTTTGTTCATGATATGCCACATGCACCAACGATGCCTTGCAGTACTGAAAACAGCAGGTATTGCCTGTTTCATGGCAGGACATTGGTCTGTGATTAAACAGAGTGGTTCACGACCCATAGCCTTTAGAAAGGACTGGAAAACCCATGTGTAATGAGGAATATCTTCCTTTGATAGAAGTCCTACTGCAAATGTTACACATTTCCTGTGGTTATCAACGCCACAGAATGGTACATAAACCATATTGTACCTAATGATTAGAAATATAAAGAAAATCACTCAGTAATAGCCAATATATGATGCATAATCTAAAACATTGAATATCACTTACTTATTTGTACCAAACGTAGCATCAAATGATATAACATCACCAAATACTTCATAATTTCTGCGGCCTATTGGATCAGCCCAAAACAGCTTGGTCAAGTGACCTGATGGATCAGTGTCATATTCGTAATAAAAAGACCCAATTTCTTCCTTCTTTGCCTTAAACTTGTCCAGTATAATCTGGGCATCTTTCTTCCCAATGCCTTCTTTCAAATCCATATTCCAGTTCCTAAAATCTGTGACGGTGGCACCAACATTTTCATAACCCCCAACAATCTCTTTCATCAAGCCATAAGCTTGAGATGGACCTATCTTCACCTTTGATGCGTCAAAGGCAAAAGTCTTATGCACAATTGACATTTCCCTACTGGATTTCAAGAATTGCCTGCCTCCTGCACCAACTAATTTGTGATTGTGTGCCTCAACAAAATTATACACAACTACTCCCTCCTTCTCATTCTTACCCACACACTTCAATGCAATCATAGCGTTACAGCCACATCTTGAAAACATTTTCTTCCGATGTCAGTCTACTGCTATCACCTTCATTAGAATCACTTTTTTCAATTTGATTATTGACAAACCCTTGTCTGTGACATAAGTAGTACTTCAATATTTTTTCTCCTCCTCCCTTTCCACTCTTACTAGTACCACGACGAACAACAAACCCACACATCCGAGCATATGCTTCATAAAAATCATAGGCATTCTCATAACTTGCAAACCACTTACCAAGATGTGGCTTGTGAGCATCATCACAATTAGGTAACCATTTAAATTTGAAATTAGGTGTAATAATTAGCTTTGAACAAGCATCATCACTATCATCTGAGTATGATCCCACACGATTCACACTTGAAAAGTTAGAATGATTACTTCCAACACCTACAAGTAAAAAAAAAAAAAAACATAATAAGATACAGGAGCAACACAACTAGTGTATACAACTTTAAAACACTCAATAAACTTAGGTAAAGTAGCATCTTAATTGGCTAGTGTACACTAGATAAATACCTAGTGTGCACTAAGTTACACTAGCCGCACACCTAGTGTACACTAGATAACTAGCTAGTATACATAAGGACTTGACCAAGGGCCTGTCCTGATAACTAGCTAGTGTACACTAGATAACTAGCTAGTGTACACAAGGACTTGGTCAAGGGCCTATCCTGCCTAAGCAATTTGACCGGTGTACACTATATAACTAGCTAGTGTACACTAAGTTACAATAGCTATTGAACCTAGCTAGTGTATACAACTGCTATAATCAAAACACAAAATAGATTAGCTATTGTATCCAACTCCAAACATCAAATTTAACTACTATTCAATTTAAACAATAACAATTTTCAAACGCAATCAATTATTAAACAGGATTAATAATTAGATCAAAAATACCTGAATTATTAGCTTGATTTTGCTCCATAAAGCCAAAAAAAACAACTGCCTGCAATATAAAATTGAATAATAATAAAAAAAAAACAAATAAATCATCTATCAAAAACGAATTAAACAAAAATATAATAAAAATCAACAACTACAGAACAATTATTTACCTAATAAAAGTCGAACAATTCACTTCAGCCGGAGATTGAGCAAGAAAAATTAATTTTCGACGAGAATTTGTAATTAATCCGGCCAATTCACTTCAGCCGGAGATAATAACGATAATCGGCGAGATCACAAGGCGAGAAAACAAGCCGGCGATCAATAGCTCCGTCTAGCTTTCTCTATCTCTCTCCCCTCTTTCACGAACTCTTTATATTTAAACCGTTTTGCCCTTGATGTTCAACATAATTACAAAATTGCCACCGGTTCTCCTCTTAATTTAATATAATCTAAACCACTCAATTATCTTAATCTAATGGCTGTAAATGGTTCTTATGGTTCTCATTTAAATTAGGTTCTCATTTAAATAGACTCCTATACATATATATACATATATATACATACATATATGTATATACATGTATATACATATATGTATGTACATGTATATACATGTACATACATATATGTATATACATGTACATACATATATGTATATACATATACATACATATACATATATATATATATATACATATATACATATATATATATATATACATATATACATATATACATATATATATATATATATATACATATATACATATATACATATATATATATATATATATATATATATATATATATATATATATATATATATATATATATATATATATATATATATATATATGAAGGTGACCTTTGCTTCCTTTTTGTAGGGTTTGCAATGGCCTACATGTTGATATACCATTACGATGAAAATAAATTATACATTAGGTGGTTTTCTGATACTTCCTTTGTCCGTAATAATAATGTTATACTCCCGCCGTCTCACAAATATACAAAAAATTATCCTTTTTGGACGTCCCACAATAATCTACACTTTTTCAAAATGAAAATGGAACCCACTTCTCTCTACTCACAACACTTTTTAAATTTACTATTCTCTCCACTCATTCTCTCTCCTATTTTACTTTTACACTCACAATACATTACTTTTATCACTTTTTACCTTAATCTCCGTGCCGGGCCAAAAAGTTTATACAATTGTGGGACGGAGGGAGTATTTGATTAGTCAATGCTTTTAAAAAAATATAATTTATTTTTTGTATATTATTTGTACATTGATAAAAATGTACTAAGACAAACTTATTTAAATATGTGTGATATTTATTTTTGAATGAGCAAAACAAAAGACATTTATTAAAGAACGGAGAAAGTATTGTAAATGAAATGTTTTAGCTATAACAAAATCCAGTGAAGGTCTCTTTAACTAGATTTTTTATTTCACAATATTTTGGGGGAAACTAGTTTCTCCCTAAATTATAAAAAGTCCTGTTTTTTTAAACTGTTCCTATATTCGTCAAATACTTGCAAGTTGAAAAAAATTGGACTTTTTATAATTTATGAAGAAACTGATTTCTCCCAAAACTTGCTCTTTTTATTTTTCCGGCAAAAAAAAAAATGAATGTTTATTTTATAAGAAATTTTTTCCTAAAATTTTTTTATAAAAAAGATTTTTCATAGTCTAATATGAAATTATAAAATTAATACTCCAATTTAGAAAGCGAATGACAATAATATTTATGTATTTTTATTCTTGAATGAAACTTTGACATGCTTGACCGCCGACTGATATTCAGGCTTTTTGACAGTCTAATAAATTATCTAGTACGGTTGGTTAAGTGTCAGTCTATCTAGCGTGAGGAGTGGTGTTCGAACTCGACGAGAGCAAATATTTTTACTTTCACTCGTAGGAAGCTCTATTACCTTTAATTGGTCCAATTTCAAATGTTTTTCTCAAGCTATTACCCTTAATTGGTCCAATTTCAAATGCTTTTCTCCATCTTAATTGGGACTATTGTATTTGTATGTTTGACCTAGTTTTGAGCTGATTAATTAATTGTAAAATTAATTGATATCATATTTGTTAAATGTGTACTCCCTCCGTTTCGAAATGATTTTTTTTTTACTTTTTCTTTTGTTATTTTGATTAAACTTCAAGCAATAATTTTAGATTAATTTAATTATCTTAATGAAAATCTAAATATTATTATTTATAGTAATTATAATGGAGTATCAATAACAAGTTATAGATTTTCACTAGGAAAATCATTCGGGGCGGAGGGAGTATAATTTATTTGTTTTTTGAATTGCCAAGCATATTCATATTGTTTTTTCTTTTATCTAATTTATCTAATTGGTTTGATTCATAATTCAATATCAGACTTACTTGTTCTCATGGTTAATAAAAAAAATATACATCATCATTAGTGGCGGTCCTGGCGAATCTAAGATTTAAGGTGAGGAGGTCAAACCGGATCTAGGATTTAAGGTGAGGAGGTCAAACTTTTATATATTGAAAAAAAAAGAATACTAGTTTAATGTGACTTGTAAAGCTTACTTTTTCAAATGCAATAAGAGAAATGACCTTCCACAAACATTGAAAAACATTGAAAGCTCATTCAAAAAACTAGGATGGTTAAAATCAAACTTAAAAAATATCACGACCATAACTTAACTAATTAACAAAAAGAAAATATATTTGACATTAAAAAAAATAAAAAATTACTCCCTCCGTGACTCGCTGCGTCCTTAAATAAATGTCTAATTTTTTTAAAAAATATTCTCATTTGATTTTTTTAAAAAAATTAAACGTTGATTTTGGGGTGGAGATAATTCATCTTATTTCTTCTTGCAAACTTGATGATCAAAACTAACAATAACACATTGGGGAGACGATTCATTTTTAACTACAATCAAGAAACATGCTCATCCTCGGAGGAAATTTTGAGCCTTAATTTACAATTTATGCTAGTTATATTCACACCCTTTTAACACAATTTTCAAATACGATTTCAATAAAAATCAATAAGGTTTTTCAAATTTAAAGCCCTAAATTTGTTAGGTATGTAGAAATTTATAATTTAGGAGTTAAGTGAGAAATCCGGTGAGAAAGTACAAAAGTCAGGGGGGTTATGATGCAAAAACTAAATAATTTAAGGGCCAAAATTGAAAACATTCAAGGGTTAAAGTGAAAAAATTACAAAATTCAGGGGGGTAAATTGACCCCCTCCCCTTCTAGTAGATCCGCCTAGAGTTGCCCAGCCGGTTCAGACCGGCGGTTCACCAGCCCGGCACCCATTGAACCGAAATCGGCCCGGTTATTCACGGTTCCGGTTCCCGGTTCGGACCGGTCGTACCGGTTTCGGTTTTGAACCGTCAATTTAAAAAAAAAAATTTAGGGCGGCCGCCCAAGAGGGCCGAATGATTTGTACGGTCGCCCAAGTCTAGCCCTAACTTTTAAACTATTAAATTTTTAACAGTTTTTTCAAAAAACAGTTAAATTTTTAACAGTTTCTCAAAAAACAGTTAAATTTTTAACAGTTTCTGTTAAGTTTTATAAAAAAGTTAATATTTTTTTTTTTTTTTGGATAAATTAGGCTATTTTAGATTTTTGTTTACTACATACATTTTTTACAAAAAGTTATATAAAAAAAGTTATGAATTAAAAGAAATAAAACTTAGTTTTTTTTAAAATAAACGAAAGTATATAAAAGAAAAAGGGACGGTACCCTTAAATTTTATTAATTAAAATAAAATTACAAAAGAGGGGGACAACCAACCTTACCCTTTTATAAATAAGGGTGGACATTTAGGAGCTTTTACCTCAACCTAACTATTACAATTAAATAAAAATAAACCTAATCTAAAGTCTAATCTATAAAATTACAATTAACCTAATCTAAAGTCTAAAGAGCGGCGTAGTTCATTCGGCTTCGCTCCCCGATGTATCTTCATCAAAGGCCTCCTCCTCCTCGGAACTACTTCTTTTATCTTGAAGTCGTAGTTCGGCTCTATGCCATTCGTCGAGCACCATTTAATATTCTAAATTATATGGAGACAACCTTGACCTTCGATCGGACAAGACATGTCCTTCTACACTAAATACTTCTTCTACGGCGATGATTGAGGCGGGAGCGGCTAGGATCTCCTTTGCTATCAATGATAGAATAGGATAGTTGTTTGCCCTTCGTACCCACCACTTTACAATATCAAATTCTTCTATAGGCTCAAAAGAAGTGGTTAAATAGCCATCAAGTTCAACATAAGTGGAGCCACCTCGTTGATGTTTTTGACTTCTAAAAATAATTAAATTATCTATAAAGTTAAAGGGATCGCTATCTTCGTGAGAACTACCACCTACATTTTCACTACTAGGATAAACAATATTACCAAAAAGATCATAATATTCTCTATAAAGTTCATATACAAAAATTTTAGTCTCAGTTACAACGTCTTTTGCCTTTGGGATAGGTCTATCTAAAAACAAATCAAAGCCGGTGGGAAATAGATTCTTATAATAATAATCAAGTATTTGTTCTAAACTATCTTCTCTTATCCTAGGATCTAATAGTTTAGCTACTAAAAATAATGGGAAAAAATTCAAAATATATTTAAGCCATTTTGTTCTCATCATACTAATTCATTCACCTAAAATTGGACAATTTTTAAAATGCATAAATATATAACTAATTTTAGCGGCGTGTTCTAAAACTAACGGTGAAGTGGGATAGTAAGAACCGAATAATTATACGATAGCCTCTTTAAAAACTTTCAAAATTTTCTTTAAATTATTACAAACATCCCATTGATGAGGCAATATTATAGTTGAATACTCTATTTGTTGAACAAACTGACACAATAGTTCACGAAAATCATAAAAGTCGGATAACATTTTATAAGTGGAATTTCATCGGGCTGCTTTGACGTCAAGTGTCTTTTAAATGACCCATAACCACCTCCATGGATAAAAGCAATTTTTTTAGGGCAATGGTTGCAAAAAACAGTGTATTTGTTGGTACCTTCAATTGGCACTTTTGAAAAGTGCACGGTCATGATGTCGGACGTCCCCGTGGTTCGACCTCCTCGACCTCAACCTCAGATTTGACCACCCCCTCACGCTTCACTTTGGGTGTGAGGACCCCGACCCGGAACCTACACGTGTCCCGAGCTAGAGCGTCCTCAAACTAACCCAATTAAAACCTAAACTTTAAAAACTTGATTTAACTTTCAAACATAAACACAACCATTTTCAAATAACTCTACTCCTTTCCACATTGGAGGAAGAGTTGACCAACCTTGAAAGTAATAAACGGTTTTAGTTACAAAAGGTATCGAATATAAAATAGATTTAAAGTTTATGAATACAAACCCTTTAAAAGAATTATTGCAACATACACTTTCTACATCATTCTATACATAACCCGACAATTCCCAAAATACCACTTCTAAACTCCTTTCCGCCCTTACTTGGTCGGTCCACCTGTCTCGGGATCTAAAACATTAAAGGGAGAGGAGTGAGAATAAATCTCAGCAAGCTATTATGAATGCAGCAATATGCCATATAAGATGCAACACATAACAAGTTGCATATAACACATTGGAAAAGCTGTAAACACCTTACATTACCTTGGTTTACCTTTTCCCGTCTGAACAATAGTCGTACAACATTGGGTATAATAATACTCCAATCTTAAGTGAGCTGCTTAAGCAATACTCACATCTTATAAGACCCGTTTTTCAGGGAACCAAATAAGATAGTAGCAACTCTGTAAGACTTTTGGCTCAATACAGATGCTATACCCCAACCTGTGGCCACATGAGGGGACGGTCACAGGTATAACATAATCCGATCACATTAGGTCACACTTCCATAATTGATCGTATTACGTTATACTCCCAATATCAGCTGATTAAACACATTATCAAGCACATAATAGTTACTTGAAATATAATCCACAAAGGGGATAAGCAATATAGCCACATGGTAAAATATACTCATGCTCAACCAACATCATAGTGCAACATTTAAGTAATACACTATGCATGACATAATCAATGAATATGTAATCAAATGAGGTAACAATACAACCGGATAATCCACAAAGGGGATGAGAAATATAACAACATATCATAAACAATTTCTACGAGGTCATTACACAACCTCGAATAACTTCAATAAGAGTTCATGATCTACTTCCCAAGTTCGAACCACATTGGTGAAGTACGAATCAAGCTTAATAACCAATTTCCGGACAATATTCTGTATTACAAGGTCTCTATAGGGATTCATGCTAAATTTATCAAGTTGGAGTTACATTACTTAAGTGGCCCAAAAGCTCTACTTATATCTAGGTTTAAAAGGATTGATTCATATCCGAGTTGGATTAGGTTCTATTAATTTATAATGGTTAGGGATCATTCCACGAGGTAATTAGTAAAAATCAGCAAAAGAGGAAACGGGGAAAGGCCTGGTGACATGGGCGACCGCCCATGTCACTTGGGCGACCGCCCAAGAGAGTTTCAAGGGGAGCCAAGATTCTGCCTACATGGGCGGCCGCTCAAGCCCCCATGGGCGACCGCCCATGGCCATTTCCAGCACACTCGAATTTCCAACTTATTTTTACATAGTTTATTTTCCCTTTAATCTTCCTTAATTTCATGAACACCAAGAGGATTTTCTAACCTTACATACCTCATCTTAAATCATCTAAACCCAAGATAATATAGACCTAGATTATTTACCACTTAATTCCTACCCATTTCATGTTTAACCCTTCTACCCCCAATCCAACTATGTTCTTTCTCCTTTATCAACAATCACATTCTTCCATAACATAAATCAATTCCTCAACTTCCAAGAAAGTTCCCAAAGCATTAAACAATCATCATAACAACAATAACAATATCCATAGTTCATGAACATCAAATAGAAGGAAAGGTCATAACAATTCACCTAGAAAATATGGAATGGAATGAAGATCTTCTTAGCTTGATGAGCTCCTCTCTTCACCCCGAACACAAAAATACTCTCGGATTTAAAAATGGAGGAGAATTGACTTCTCTAGGAACTTAGGAAATGAGGCTTTCAAAGATAAGGTTTCCATGGAATTTGGGAAGGAAGAAGAAGAAAATGAAGAAGAAAGAATGAGGAGGATGGAGTGATGAGGGTGGAGGAAGTATGGGGAAAGTGGGACACATGGAGGGTTTAGGGGAAAGAACAAGCTTTTGACCCCCCCCCCCTCCTCCCACCAAAATATCTAGAGGCTTTCATTTTAAATTAAAATTAACCCTTCCCCCTAATTATTTATTCTACCCATTTTTAACCTCTTCTTACTATTTATCTATTTCTATTTTTATTATTCCCCAAGGTTCTTTATTTAATATCCAATGTATTCTTAAAAGATCCTAAATTTACTTCTCACTCAATTTATCTTAATTTAAGAATTTAAAGACATAAATGAACACATAAAATTAACATAAATATTAAAAGCACATAATATGATATTTAAAATTAGTGCCTAGGGTTGGGGTCGTCACACTCACTCCCCCTTAAAGAAAATTCATCCCGAATTTGACTGTCACTTACCTAAATGTTCAACCCGCCTTGGTTACTTATGTATACCTCAGACTCCAATTCCCAATTAGTCTCTTCAATGATGTGATTCTTTTCCAAGATTTCTAATTCCATTAATGATACGATATTACAACTTAATGTTCCAAGAATACCATACAAATATCACTAACCCGAATTTTCACGACCTCAATAAAGATATAAATAAATAAAAGTATTACAACTTATGTCACCAAATACATTACAATTACATTAAAAACTTCAAATACTCTATAAGCTGCTCCAAGCCAGTCTATAAGTCAAATCACCAACCTTTTCCAAAATTTCAAATGGATTAACAAATTTTGGCGTCAATTTACCTTAGGCCTTGCTTCTCCAACCTCACCCCAACAAATTAGAGATCGATATTTTCTTCCCGAACAACGCCTCACGGTTTTATCTCAATGCTAGAATGATAACTGCTATTATACGCACCCAACCACTGGTAATCACACGTCCTATCGACTACTAAAATCCATTGTACATGCCCGTAGCATATCCTAAATAATAAGTAATGATTCCTCAAATTTTCACATGGTTAAACTCAATAGCATTCCTATATTCCAAAATGATCTTCCCAAAAGATGTCTACCCAATCCATTCAATACTATGGGATTTATACAATCAAACTATCTCCTAAGATTTATGAGGACTTTATCAATAAATATCTCATCAAAATATATATATAATGAGTAGAAAATACAAATCATCTTTCTATACACAAAACGACATACCCCTTTTTACTTCCAAGGTAACCCAATCACAAAATCCATCGTGATAATACTCTCAGCTCAATCTAGAACTCTAGATATTTTAATAAAGCTTCTAACGTCAGATTTCTATTTTCACATTTATGACCAAACCACCTTATGTCTTGACTCGCTTGAAACGAGTTATTTCAATTATCTCATCCTCAATTCTCATGATACAACACTAAGTAACTGCCTATGAAATAATAAATGTAAACATGCTAATAAGACCATGATTCCCATAAACGGAATACTAGTCGACTATATATCATAATTCAATGCTCTAATTATGCTCAGGTCCAGTGACAGATCAATATTCAATCAAATGGTTGGCCGTCCACAACGGAGCCGATCCAACTCCAAAACAAAAACCGAGTCTACTGCGACCGTCACATTAACAACCCCACCATTTATCAAAATATTTCTCGGATTAAATCTTTAATGTAATTAATCTCTATAGGGGAACTAGGTTGCCTTTTTACTTGCTTCTGTACGAACTATAACTTTACAATAACATGTCTTTCTAAAATTTACAACATCTTTCGGAATTCCAAAGGATAATATAAAAAGAGATCTAAAGAGACCCGAATGGTTTATTTATTTAAAACCGGCCCATACCAGTTTTAATTAACTAAACCACTCATAAATTTAAAAATTTTAAAAGATTGATAAGCTAAACAAAACTAACTCGAGTGATCTAATTATCTACAACCGTCCCATACCAGCGGTAGATAATCAAATTACTCACAGACTTTAATGTGCACAAAAACAGTTCACTGACCTTAATAAATCAAACTATCCCCGAAGGGCACAATTGCTCATACAGAAGTTCAACACACACTCCAGGTTTTTAAAACACATTTAAATAATTCTAACATAATATTCTTGTTTGACTTCTATTTATAGTGTAGCCACCACTCATGATATTTATACTTAGTTAAATTCTCTATAAGAAAACAAAATCTCGAAACACTAATACTATCTTCTATAAATAACACTATGACATTCATTAAGGTAATAAATTTGGTAAATCTTTCTCAATTCACTAATTCTTCAAGTTGAACTTTCAACACTTTTATTTAATTTGGGCCATCCATTCACTACATTTGATATTGGTATTGTACTTAGCAACAACATATTGTAAACATCTAGTTTCCGATCAAATACCATGATTTCTAAATAAGAAAATATAATTGGAACTCACATAGATCAATCATCTCCAAATTTCAATTAAACATTAACAGTATAATCTAACTTACCTCCCAATAACCATCAACAATTCAAAATCCGTATAACGACAATGTCTTCCAAGCATCACACCAATCCTTCATATGAGTCACGCAACTAAGTCGACCTATATAGTGTAATCATCCTAAAGTATCCTGCCTTCCAATAAGATTTATCCTCATTTTATATTCTCAACTAATGATAATCGTTTCTCAAAACAAACCATATATATATATATATATATTACCAATTCCTGAAGTTGATCCTATAAGTTACCAATAACTACATCTATTATACTTCTTCACATTTACCCTATTTACCCCTCCATAACTAATATACAATCATAATTCAAACGGTCATACTAGATACAAATGTTGTCGTAAGTATATCCTTAAAACAAGTATTCACCAAAATTGTAACACCCTAAATTTCAACTAATAATCCTTGAGTATTTTACTAGTTCCTAAAATTAGTCATGCAAATCATCAACAAGTGATAACAAATACTTATTCCTTACAGTTACTAATTTGAGATCTCTATAATCTATAAATAACCATCGAGTATCATCTTTCTAAATATAGTAACAATTTATCCTTACGGAGATTCGCTAAGCTCATTATCTTCTTTATCAAAGGATTTCCCAAGTTGAATCATCAATTCCATCATCCTAATTAGTGTCCTCTATCTAGGGATCCGAATACCAAAATAGTACCTTATATCAACTCAAAGCCTCAATATCCTGGCATGATACCTGATGGGAACCCATTTTGAAACTCACATGGAAAACACCACTTAGTAAACTTATAGCACATAAGGCAAAGATATATTAGTTCCATAAGATCTCGTACTCGCGATATTTTATAACTCATATAATCCCACTTAGACTATCACTTTCAATACTAGTCTCATATATCTAGTCTCCACCACGAGACACCAATGTATAAATACTCACGCAAGTTATACAACCATAAACCACTCTTAATTAGGCCATATACCTAACCTCAACTAAGAGTTCACCAATTTATTTACCACCGGTACATGAGATAATTCAAGTGTCTTTTAAATCAAATATAACACACAACCCAAATAACCTTCACATTCCTTAGGCCATACTTTCGACATTTACGCATATATGACATAACATCAATTAATAATTTATCCGCCTCAATTACACACGGAGACAAATCAAACATAGATAAGGAGACTCGCTTCTTGCGACAGTCCTCCCCAAACACAACAACTACTTAAATAATTCAGGTTAATATAGCAATAATTCACGGATTGGTATCTCTACCACATCCATCGGCAATCCCTGCCCACTTAATCACCATTACCATGATAATCAAGAATGATTCGAGGTACTCTCCCATAAGAGTAGAACCTCCAGCACATAAGGCAAATTTTAGGCTATTTATGCAAATCAAAGCGAAATGTAATGCCACATGAGAACGAAATGAACGGGAATTTAGAAAAGTATGAACCCTAACTCCAGAGACAGGTAATATACCTCAAATGATTGCGGAGGGATCTATCTCTCCATAATACTCACATTCCCTTGATTCTTTGGTTGGTAAATATCATTTTCTGTCATTGAACAATTTCCTGCATGAAACTCTCGACGTCAGTTATCACACACTCTCACTCAAACTAGACTCTACCCGTGAACTCTAAACTGAGCTTTGATACCAACTGTGAGGACCCCGACCCGAAACCTACACGTGTCCCGAGCTGGAGCGTCCTCAAACTAACCCAATTAAAACCTAAACTTTAAAAACTTGATTTAACTTTCAAACATAAACACAACCATTTTCAAATAACTCTACTCCTTTCCACATTGGAGGAAGAGTTGACCAACCTTGAAAGTAATAAACGGTTTTAGTTACAAAAGGTATCGAATATAAAATAAATTTAAAGTTTATGAATACAAACCCTTTAAAAGAATTATTGCAACATACACTTTCTACACCATTCTATACATAACCCGACAATTCCCAAAATACCACTTCTAAACTCATTTCCGCCCTTACTTGGTCGGTCCACCTGTCTCGGGATCTAAAACATTAAAGGGAGAGGAGTGAGAATAAATCTCAGCAAGCTATTATGAATGCAGCAATATGCCATATAAGATGCAACATATAACAAGTTGCATATAACACATTGGAAAAGCTGTAAACACCTTACATTACCTTGGTTTACCTTTTCCCGTCTGAACAATAGTCGTACAATATTGGGTATAATAATACTCCAATCTTAAGTGAGCTGCTTAAGCAATACTCACATCTTATAAGATCCGTTTTTCAGGGAACCAAATAAGATAGTAGCAACTCTGTAAGACTTTTGGCTCAATACAGATGTTATACCCCAACCCGCGGCCAGGAGGGGGACTGCCACAGGTATAACATAATCCGATCACATTAGGTCACACTTCCATAATTGATCGTATTACGTTATACCCCCAATATCAGCTGATTAAACACATTATCAAGCACATAATAGTTACTTGAAATATAATCCACAAAGGGGATAAGCAATATAGCCACATGGTAAAATATACTCATGCTCAACCAACATCATAGTGCAACATTTAAGTAATACACTATGCATGACATAATCAATGAATATGTAATCAAATGAGGTAACAATACAACCGGATAATCCACAAAGGGGATGAGAAATATAACAACATATCATAAACAATTCCTACGAGGTCATTACACAACCTCGGATAACTTCAATAAGAGTTCATGATCTACTTCCCAAGTTCGAACCACATTGGTGAAGTACGAATCAAGCTTAATAACCAATTTCCGGACAATATTCGGTATTACAAGGTCTCTATAGGGATTCATGCTAAATTTATCAAGTTGGAGTTACATTACTTAAGTGGCCCAAAAGCTCTACTTATATCTAGGTTGAAAAGGATTGATTCATATCCGAGTTGGATTAGGTTCTATTAATTTATAATGGTTAGGGATCATTTCACGAGGTAATTAGTAAAAATCAGCAAAAGAGGAAACGGGGAAAGGCCTGGTGACATGGGCGACCGCCCATGTCACTTGGGCGACCGCCCAAGAGAGTTTCAAGGGGAGCCAAGATTCTGCCTACATGGGCGGCCGCTCGAGCCCCACGTGGCGACCGCCCATGGCCATTTCCAGCACACTCGAATTTCCAACTTATTTTTACATAGTTTATTTTCCCTTTAATCTTCCTTAATTTCATGAACACCAAGAGGATTTTCTAACCTTACATACCTCATCTTAAATCATCTAAACCCAAGATAATATAGACCTAAATTATTTACCACTTAATTCCTACCCATTTCATGTTTAACCCTTCTACCCCCAATCCAACTATGTTCTTTCTCCTTTATCAACAATCACATTCTTCCATAACATAAATCAATTCCTCAACTTCCAAGAAAGTTCCCAAAGCATTAAACAATCATCATAACAACAATAACAATATCCATAGTTCATGAACATCAAATAGAAGGAAAGGTCATAACAATTCACCTAGAAAATATGGAATGGAATGAAGATCTTCTTAGCTTGATGAGCTCCTCTCTTCACCCCGAACACAAAAATACTCTCGAATTTAAAAATGGAGGAGAATTGACTTCTCTAGGAACTTGGGAAATGAGGCTTTCAAAGATAAGATTTTCATGGAATTTGGGAAGGAAGAAGAAGAAAATGAAGAAGAAAGAATGAGGAGGATGGAGTGATGAGGGTGGAGGAAGTATGGGGAAAGTGGGACACATGGAGGGTTTAGGGGAAAGAACAAGCTTTTGACCCCCCCCCCCCTCCTCCCACCAAAATATCTAGAGGCTTTCATTTTAAATTAAAATTAACCCTTCCCCCTAATTATTTATTCTACCCATTTTTAACCTCCTCTTACTATTTATCTATTTTTATTTTTATTATTCCCCAAGGTTCTTTATTTAATATCCAATGTATTCTTAAAAGATCCTAAATTTACTTCTCACTCAATTTATCTTAATTTAAGAATTTAAAGACATAAATGAACACATAAAATTAACATAAATATTAAAAGCACATAATATGATATTTAAAATTAGTGCCTAGGGTTGGGGTCGTCACATTGGGTTTGAGTGGTTTGAGTGTTACTCCCTTCGGTATGACCATGACCACTCATTGAAAATGTTGCATCAACTTCGTCATCGCTCAAATCAAGCGTTTCATGTGGTTGTATATTAATATTATCCCAAATGGAATCATCGGGGGGGGGGGAATTGGATGCGTAGTTGCCTTATTCTTTCCCTTATCGCCACCGTCGCCACGAGATGAAGACATTTTTTTGGTGAAAAAATGGAATTATGTGAAAAAAATGAAATTATGGAGACTTTGAGACTTTGAAAGTTTGAGATAATATAGAGATTGAGAGTATGAGTAGAGAATGGTGTGAAAAAAAATGAAGGGAGGGGGAGGGTATTTATAGATTGAAAAATGGATAGAAAAAGAAAAAAAAACGTTTTTTTTTTTACATTTTGGTCCCTAAACGGTCAAATTTTTTATTATTTTTACATTTTGGTCACTAAACAGTCAAAAAAATGACCGTTAGCTAACGGGAAGAGAACAGGCGCCGTCGGATCAGTCAAATCAACGGCCCAGATTAACTAGCCGTTAAAAGTGCCGGTTCTGATTCATGAACCGCCGGTTCCGGTTCACGGTTCATGAACCGGCAGTTCACCGATTTTGGAAATTATGAACCCTAACCGGACCGGAAAACCGCCGGTTCGGTTCATGGATGGTTCACGGTTCAGTCGGTTTGGTTTCCCTCCGATTTTGGGCCGATCCGATTCCGATCCGAACCGATGGTTCAGACCCGATTGGGCAACTCTAGATCCGCCCCAGGTCATGATAGCCTGTTGATTTTTCTTAATTTTCCAGTTCTCTATATTTCTCTATATTAAAACATCCAATAATTATATTTAAATGCACTTAATTTATTTAATATTTTAAATTTTTAGCGCACAAAAATAATTATAATTTGAAATTTGTAGTGTAAGTGTGTTTGAGACAATTATAATTTAAAATACTAGTGTAATTTGTGCACCCGTTAGAAAAAATTACTAGATCTGCCACTGTCCTCCCTGTTTTATTTTTAATATTTTGATAGAAGATGTTCTTAGGTAAAAATATACAAGCAAGATGTCTTTCATCTTTTGGAACTGCAATAACTCTTGTATAATAAGTCATGTACATTCTCTGCTTTTATAATAGTTAGTTTAGTAAAAAAAAATAAAAAATTGCATACTCCCTCCGTCCCTAAAAGATTGTCATGTTGTACATTTTGCAATTATTAATGAAGAGCTTCACCTTCTTGTACCTTAGTAGATTTGCACTAACATTTATGCCTAAATTTAGAAATGAGATATACTTTCTGAGATAAGTCAAAATGACAAATGAGACAATCTTTCATGAATGAAGGGAGTATAGTAATAGTGACATCACACATATGTATGCGCACACATAAAAGATTCCAAAACCAAACACATTTCACACATTAATTAAATATCACTTGACTCATACGTGACATTTTTTCAAACACAACACAATCAACAAAAAGCCATCCTGTATGTATGTCATGCCATGTGTGAGATTGATGCATGTATGATAGTTGAAACCTATGCAGGCATAGATACATACATACATACATAAAATAATGACTGACTTTTAAGATGGTGGCAAGAAAGAGGCCAGCACTATGGAGTCATAGTCAGAGCTGAGTCAGACCAATTAAGAGGTCAATCTCATGACTCATTTGCTCTTCACTGTGTATGCTAATGCCATTTGGTTTAGTCTCTATAATGATGCTGACCTATACCACTCCCCTCTCCCATTAATTATTTTTATTATCTTAAATGTTTTTACACCTCCAAAATTAGGTTATTCCTATTAAAAATATAATATCATAATATTATATTTAAGTATATATTATTATATACTAGCCTAAGCCCGTATCCAAGGCCACGTTTTTTGGTTTTTTTTTTTTTTTAAATTTTTTTTTTTTAAATATGCCCGTGTCCAAGGCCACGTTTTTTTAAAACTATTTTTTTTTTAATTTAAAAAAAAAATTAATTTAAAAAAAAAAATTTATTTTTTTTTTTAATTTTAAAAAAAAATTTAATTTAAATTTTTTTTTTTTAAGGGCGAAATGGGAAAGGGAGTGAATAGTGAGGGCAAAATGGTCATTTCCGCGAATGGAACTATTCACACCACTGTTCAAAACAATGGTGTGATTTATACTATAGATAGTTTAGAAAACTCAATTCTTATACTCCCTCCGTCCCGGTCGATTTAGGACTTTTTGGGCAGGCACGGGGATTAAGGAAAAGGTAAATGTTGTGAGTGTAATTTAAAAATAGGAGAGAGAATGAGTGGAGGGAATAGTAAATTATAATGGTGTTGTGAGTATTAAAATAATGTAGGAGAGAGAATGAGTGGAGAGAATAGTGATTTAAGGTTTCCATTTTGGGCCGTCCTAAATCGGGTGGGACGGCCAAAATGAAAATAAATCCTAATTCGGCCGGGACGGAGGGAGTATTAGATTAGAAAGATTGTATAGATCTAGAAACCTTATAGGAGATTACCTCCTTCCATTGTAATTCTATAAATATGTACCTCTAACAACATAATCAATTGAGTCATTCATATCAATTCTTTCTCTCTCCATATATGAATTGACTTCATCTCTTTCCTTCACTCTAATGTGGTATCAGAGCTAGATCCATAATAGGACTTCTCCGCCAAAATCTTAGCGGCAAAACCCTAAAGCCGCCCCACCTCAAATACTACATTGCTTCCGTCATCCACCAATAAACCCTACAACCCAAATCTGCATCATTCACAGCCTTACCCACATTATTATCCCTGCCGAAACCCCCCCCCCCCTTTTTTTTCAAACACCCACGACCAACTCGAGTTGCCATGTTCAAAACTGGCCTCCAACCACGAACGTACGTACCACTTTCCTTGGGTGCAACGACAAAACCCAAACTGCCCCACGACCAACCCGAGTTGCCATGTTCAAAACTGGCCTCCAACCACGGACGTACGGACCACTTTTCTTGGGTGCGACGGCAAAACCCAAACCGCCCCACGACCAAACCGCCCCACAACCAAACCGAGTTGCCATGTTCAATAATGGCCTCCAACCACGGACGTACGGACCACTTTCCTTGGGTGCGATAGCAAAATCCAAACCGCCCCACAACCAACCCGAGTTATCATGTTCAAAACTGGCCTCCAACCACGGACGTACGGACCACTTTTTTTCTGTCACAACCCTACAGCCACATACACGTCTGGGAACACATCCGTGTCCACCCGCTACATCAAACCCAATTCATCTCATCATTCTTCAAGATTGAACTTATCCAAGGATCGTCCATCTTGCGGGAGCATATTAGGAATATAATATCATAATATTATATTCATGTATATATTGTTATATATAGTTTAGGAAACTCAATCCCTGTATTAGATTAGGAAGATTGTATAGATATAGATACTTTATAGGAGATTACCTCCTCCCATTGTAACCCTATAAACATGTACCTCTAACAACATAATTGTTGGGATTGGAGTCCTAAACTATGAGGAAAAAGGAGTCTAAGTCGGAGGAGTTGCTGCAATCAAGAAGGAAAATTGGGGAGGACTTTCTGGGGTGATGGGCGACCGCCCAAGGGGGTGTTGGGCGACCGCCCAGGAGGACAGAAAGTTTGGTTCGTGGATTTTTCATCTTGGGCGACCGCCCATGTTGTGGTGGGCGACCGCCCACGTGTCGGGTCAGAATTTTCCGCAGCAGATTTGTTTCCTATTTTGATTAGAACTCTTCTTAATATTGATTTAGGGTTTCCTTGTATTACTATATAAGCATAGTGACGGCCTAGAACAGTTTTGTGAGTTGTAGCAACATATTAGAAGGAGACTAATAACATATTGGCTTGGCAATTGCCCCCGGACGTAGTTCACGAGTTGGTGAATGAACCGGGTAAACAACTCTTGTGTTCTTGTGTGTGATTGTTTCTTTCTTGTACGTGTGGGTGTGTTGATTTCTTTATCTTGATTGCAACGGGGGGAGCACCAAATTCACAACAACTGGTATCAGAGCTTTGGTTCGGAGGATTCAAAATTTTTTCATTAGTTGGTTAATTTTGAATCGCGTTCTTGGGGATTTTGGTGAAGCAGTCAAGATGAAGAACTCAATCGAGAAATTCAACGGTGTGAATTTCACGTTTTGGAAGACAAGGATTGAAGACTACCTTTATTGTAAGGATCTTCATGGACCCTTGAAGGCGAAGCCCGAAGACATGTCACAAGGGGATTGGGAGACGTTGGATCGGAAGGCGTTAGGAGCGGTAAGGAGTGCCCTAACCGACGACGTTGCACGGAACGCTATGAAGGCCAAGACAACGGTGGAGTTGCTACAAACGCTATCGGACATGTATGAGAAGCCGTCGAATATCAATAAGGTGCATTTGATAAAGAGGTTTGCGAATGCGAAGATGTCAGAGGGGCAGACAGCGGCAAGTCATATCGGCAATTTCAAAGGTATGGTGGACCAATTGAAAAGTGTTGATATTACTTTCTCCGATGAAGTGCTAGCTTGTTTTCTACTAAAGTCATTGCCTGATAGTTGGGAGGTTACTGTCACAACGATTAGTACGTCGAAAACAGCATTGGTGTATACGAATGTTAGAGATCTCATCCTTCAAGAGGAGTTGCGAAGGAAAGAGAAAAGGGGAGAATCTTTCGTAGATGGGGCTGCACTTAGGGTAGAGAGAAAAAGGGGAGGACCTAAAAAGGGGAAAAAGGTCAAGTGCTACAATTGTGGTGAATTGGGGCATATCAGTTATGATTGTCCGGGAAAAGATGGTGGTGCTAACGTGGTGGATGATGGTGGTGATGTATTAATCCTAGGGGAGGAGCAGTCGGGTGAAGATTGGGTGTTGGATTCTGGAGCTTCTTGTCATGCTAGTGGGGATGCAGAATCAATGAAGCGATACAAAACTGGAGATTTTGGGGTTCTCTATCTTGGTGATGGTCAACCATTGAAGATCAAAGGTAAGGGGGATGTGATGATGAAGACACCTAACGGGGCTGTTTTACAACTACACGACGTGATGCATGTTCCGGATTTGAGGAGAAGAGTGATTTCTGTGGGACAACTTGACAGTGAAGGGTATGGTGTTTCTTTCATTGGTGGGTCTTGGGAAGTCACAAAAGGGGCTAAGGTGTTGGCTCGTGGGGTTAAGGGGAAGATGTTGTACTCTACCTACAATGTCGATGTTCGTTCCGGTGGGAGCAAGAGGCTAAAGAACCGGCCTGTTGGTGTGAAAAGGGGAGACATCAAGAAACGGTATGTTGGGGGGGACTCAAAGTTGATCAACGTGGTGTGGAAGTCCAAGGGCCCTAACAGAGAGCGGATTCAGACCAAGAACAGTCGATGCAAGAAACAAGGTGTGTCCAAGTTTCAAGGGGAAACATTGCGAGGAAGGTGGGTCTGGAGGGAGAAGGCGAAGTTAGACTTGCGGGGAGAAATCAAGGTAGAAGCTGATTTGGGGAGGCAAGAACGATCTAACACGGAGAGGTTGAAACGTCGCTTGGTTTCAACTCGCCTTAGTACTTGAGGAGAGGTGTGGTAGTGTCAAGCCAATATGGAGGGGAAAATGTGTTCGAAGGTCATTACTCCGTGGTGGGAGTTGATGGGTGTTTCTATGCTTGTTAGTTTAGTCTCCGGTGGGAGATTGTTGGGATTGGAGTCCTAAACTATGAGAAAAAAGGAGTCTAAGTCGGAGGAGTTGCTGCAATCAAGAAGAAAAATCGGGGAGGACTTTCTGGGGTGATGGGCGACCGCCCAAGGGGGTGTTGGGCGACCGCCCAGGAGGACAGAAAGTTTGGTTCGTGGATTATTCATCTTGGGCGACCGCCCATGTTGTGGTGGGCGACCGCCCATGTGTCGGGCGGGAATTTTCTGCAGCAGATTTGTTTCCTATTTTGATTAGAACTCTTCTTAATATTGATTTAGGGTTTCCTTGTATTACTATATAAGCATAGTGACGGCCTAGAACAGTTTTGTGAGTTGTAGCAACATATTAGAAGGAGACTAATAACATATTGGCTTGGCAATTGCCCCCGGACGTAGTTCACGAGTTGGTGAATGAACCGGGTAAATAACTCTTGTGTTCTTGTGTGTGATTGTTTCTTTCTTGTACGTGTGGGTGTGTTGATTTCTTTATCTTGATTGCAACGGGGGGAGCACCAAATTCACAACAATAATCAATTGAGTTATTCATATCAATTCTCTCTCTCTTCATGTATGAATTGACTTCGTCTATCTCCTTCATTCTAATAAACCTTCTTGTAACGATGTGTTGCCTTTTTCGCGGGAAAAATTCGATTTTTGCGTTTCTTTGAAAAACCAAATAAAACCGGAAAAAACGGAGTCGCCACGCCATTTTAATTTTGAAGGGCAAAACTTTGAAAAAAACCCGAGATCAGAGATTTAGGTTCGGAGGTCATGTTACGCGTCGGGAAGGACGTTAGTGTGCACCCGACGCGCCTCGTAAAACGAGTCTTCCAAGCTGAAAATCATTTGTGTGTGTGTGTGTGTGTGTGTTTTGGCCAAAATAAGTTGAAACTGGAAAAAGTAAAAATTGGGATGTCTTTTTAAGACTTTAAACTGATCCCATGATTTTTTGGAGAATTTTTGGTTTGAGATTTGGTACTCAAAAAACCTTTTGAAGTTGAGAAGTCACTTCTGCCAGAAGGAAATGGCAGCAGACACCTAATTTTGAAATGGATTCAAGGGTCCTAAAACTTCATAATCTGGATGAACTCAGAGAATGAAAGTTTCTCTAGACTCCTTGAATAAACTTTGTGTGAAATAAATTTCCATTTTGGAGAATATTTGAGGGGTCAAAACCTTCTGGAAACCTCAGATATGAGATCTGGATTCCCAGAAGCTGATGAACTAGCCTCTGAAAGAAAAATTGAAAAGAGGAGTTTTACTCACCCAAAAAATAAGGTAAAAATATGTCTGGAAAGCTCTAGATGTTGGCTACAAAAAGTGTTTTGTAGTCAACACCAAATTCCAAGTTCATCTGTGTCCAAAAATTAAGACCATGGACTGAGGTCTGAGAAAATTGCTACTGGACAGCAACTTCTCAAGAAAGAAAATATGATTTTAAGGGGGGTTTTGCATCCATGCTTGTCCCCATTTCCCTAGGTTTTGGTTAGTGATCACTAGACATTTTAGTGGTGAATCAACTATACCAAACCATCCTTGGGGTACATTAGGACTAAGCATTTCATTTGCTTGGGGAGGGGGATTTTACCCTTTGAAATCAAGATTTAGTGCTTGAAAATGGTTTTTTAAGGTTTTGAAAGTGCATTTTTGCAAGTAAGAAAGAAAAGCTTTGAAAATAATGATGATCTTTGTAGAAGATCATCCATGGAGATGGTCTTCCATGGTGATCTTCTTAGATCTAGAGAAAAAAGATGAAAGAACTACATTTTGTAGTTTGAAGATGCATGCATGGATGAGATTTAGGGTTAGGAAGAGGAGGGTTTACCAATCTTCCTTGTGTTCTTGAGTGTTTGGCTTGAGTGTATGAGTGTTTAGGGCTTTAATATGAGAGTGAGTGGATGAGTATGAGTTGGGAAAGATTGGAAAGAAAAAGGTGACAATTCTTGAGAATTCTCACTGTTTTCTCTCTATATTTCGCCAGAACTTCGTTGCTATTTGTGTTCTTCCTCCTTATTTTTGTGACTGGAGGGCTCAATTTATAGCCCTCCTGAAAATGCAAAGGTATCCGCGCGGATGGATCCAGCGGCGTGCCTTTGTTCATTAAATGCGGCTTGACTTTGGACAAGAAGAATAATCTTTTTCAAAATTCAAATTAACAGCCAGTTTTTTGTTTCCAGCCATTGCCATTTTTGGTTTTCTTCTTTTGTTTTGCTTTTTAAGATTCTTTTTAAGGTTTAACCTTAAATAACAATGCCCATTTTACCCTCACTTTGTTAGAGATGCTAGGATAGTTAGGAATTGTTAGAAATGTTATAACTTTCGTTAATTTTCTAACGAAAATTCTAACAAGCTCAAATTGGAGCACTTACAAGAGCCCTCGGCGACGGCGCTTTCGAAGGAAGCGGGGTCGTCGATAAGAGTAAGGCTCCATATTTGGCGGATGATCGAGTGATCGGGTGGCTGAACCTAGCGATAGGCTACCTACGTATCCGGGTGGGAATCAAGCCGATCGTAGTTCGGGTCTTTGACCCCGGAGATGATGGCGTTTTAGGTGCCTCGAACCCGATGAGCGAGTTCTACGGTCGTTTCCGGAAAGAAACTTCTGCTGGGATAAGAGATGACCATTTTCGGCCCGATGGCTATCCGCTCCGCTGGGGATAGGAATGACCATTTTCGGTCTGATGGCTATCCGCTCTGCTGGGGATAGGAATGACCATTTTCGGTCTCTGCTGGGATGATTGCGATTTATCGCTTTCTAGTGATAGCGTCTTAGGTGCCTCGAACCTTGAAGATGGCGTTTTAGGTGCCTCGGACCTTGAAGATGGCGTTTTAGGTGCCTCGAACCTTGATGATGATGGCTTTTAGGCGCCTCGGACCTTGGAGATGGCTTTTAGGTGCCTCGGACCTTGATGATGATGGCTTTTAGGCGCCTCGGACCTTGATTTGAAATGGCCTTTCGGTGGACTTAGTCTCGCTGCCGAAGGAGAGGGTGACCGTTTTGGTCGAGGGCTGGACCTAATGACGAGGCTACCTACGTATCCCTAGTGGGAATCAAGCCCTTTCGTAGTTCGAGTTCTTCTCGAGATTTCGTTGGCTTTTGGGATTCCGTTAACTTTCTTTGGGGATTTCGTTAGCCTTTCTTTGGGGAAAATCGGACGTATTCGTGCTGGGAATTGGTCTTACGTTTGCTGCAGGGAGGATTTTGATGAAAGATACGGGATCTCGTTATCTTTCTCGGGGAAATCGGTCTTACGTTTGACTGCCGGGGAAGATTTTGATGAAAGATACGGGATCTCGTTATCTTTCTCGGGGAAATCGGTCTTACGTTTGACTGCCGGGGAAGATTTTGATGAAAGATACGGGATCTCGTTATCTTTCTCGGGGAAATCGGTCTTACGTTTGACTGCCGTTTGATTTTGATGAAAGATACGGGATCCGTTATCTTTCTCGAGGAAATCGGTCTTACGTTTGACTGCCGGGGAAGATTTTGATGAAAGATACGGGATCTCGTTATCTTTCTCAGGGCACTCGGTCTTACGTTTGACTGTCGGGGGAGATTTTGATGAAAGATACGGGATCTCGTTATCTTTCTCGGGGAAATCGGTCTTACGTTTGACTGCCGTTTGATTTTGATGAAAGATACGGGATCCGTTATCTTTCTCGAGGAAATCGGTCTTACGTTTGACTGCCGGGGATGATTTTGATGAAAGATACGGGATCCGTTATCTTTCTCGAGGTACTCGGTCTTACGTTTGACATCCGGGGAAGATTTTGATGAAAGATACGGGATCTCGTTTATCTTTCTCGGGGCACTCGGTCTTACGTTTGACTGCCGGGGAAGATTTTGATGAAAGATACGGGATCTCGTTATCTTTCTCGGGTCACTCGGTCTTACGTTTGACTGCCGGGGGTAATTTTGATGAAAGATACGGGATCTCGTTATCTTTCTCGGGGCACTCGGTCTTACGTTTGACTGCCGGAGAATGATTTTGATGAAAGATACGGGATCTCGTTATCTTTCTCGGGGCACTCGGTCTTACGTTTCTTACCGCCGGGGTAATTTTGATGAAAGATACGGGATCTCGTTATCTTTCTCGGGGCACTCGGTCTTACGTTTTACTGCCGGGGGTAATTTTGATGAAAGATACGGGATCTCGTTATCTTTCTCGGGGCACTCGGTCTTACGTTTGACTGCCGGGGTAATTTTGATGAAAGATACGGGATCTCGTTATCTTTCTCGGGGCACTGGTCTTACGTTTGATGCAGGGGTAATTTTGATGAAAGATACGGGATCTCGTTATCTTTCTCGGGGCACTCGGTCTTACGTTTTACTGCCGGGGGCAATTTTGATGAAAGATACGGGATCTCGTTATCTTTCTCAGGGCACTCGGTCTTACGTTTGACTGCCGGGGGATGATCTTCTTGACAAGGGGCTGACTTTGGTTAACTTTGGTTAACTTTGTCAAGTTGGGGATTGAATTGCAGAGTCCTGAAATTTTAAGGGGCAAAAGGGTCATTTTGACCCTTGCAATCTCATCCGCGCGGATAGGGATGGAAAGTCGTGGGTATTAATTGGGCCAACGCCCTTCTTCTTCCTCGCCCAATTTTTTGAGATTGTCGAGAGCAGAGAGCGGAAAACGAGGAGAGCAGCCATTTTTGGCCCTAGAAACTTCAAAATTCCTCCGATTTTCTTGATTTTTCGAGCAATGGAACACGGGGAAGGCGCTTTTCAAGGCCAAGGACGTGGTCCGGTAGCGGAGAGGCGATTGGAGCTCGTCCGGATGAGGAGGCATTACAATCTTTCGCAATCGGTTGCGGAGGAGCATTACCCCGATGCTTGGCAACATTGGGCTTCGGATCCGCATCTCCGAACGGTATATTTCGAATCCTCTTGATCCTCTTGTCGATTTCTTGTTTGAAATTTTTGGATGATTTTTGAATTTTTTTTTTTGAATATTGAATATTGATATTGATGATATGCAATGTTGCAATGAATTTGTGAGTGTCCCAAAAATGTGCATTTTGCTTGGGAAAAAGAATTGGCATTTTTGCCACATTTTTTTTTTCAATTCGAAAATTACATGTGAAAATTCGAAGAATTGTGATTTTTTTTTTTGGAATTGAATATTGCATGTTCTTGATGATGATTGAATTTTGATATTGGTGAATGATGATGCAATGCATGCGTTTTGTTTGGAAAGAATGGGCATTTTGCCAATATGAGATGTATGTTTAGGATTTTTTTTTTTTTTTGAAAAGTGGGACGGATTTTTCCTCCCGTTGCATGTAAGATGGATGATATGCATGTATGCATTTTTTTTGAAAATGGGACGGAGTTTTTACTTCCGTAGGAATGCATCTTTTTTTTTTTTGATGAATGCATTGGGACTTCTTTGAAAATTGTTTTCTTTCATGCGAGAAAAATGGGGCTATGCTCATTGTATGCTGTTATGCTGTCGAATTTTTTTTATTTATTATTTTTTTTTTTAATGTAAATGCAAATGCAATCTTTTTGACATTTTCTCTCTTTTTTTTTTTTACAGGGCGGAAACCGTTTTGTGACGGAGCAGCTGAACAAGATGAAGACTCGAGGATCGGTGGAGTCTGTGATTGACTTGTGGGATCGGCTTCGGATGCGGGCCGAGGAGCTTTGCCGAGTCCGAGCACGCATTGTTGTCGAGACGGGGCTCTGGGAGTTCGTCGAGTGCTCGAGGGGACCGGTCAAGTTCCCTAAGAGCAAGGGCTTCGATGTTTGCTGCAGCGCAAAGATTGGTGGGACGCGACCCACACCTTCCACTTCTTCGGGGCGAGGCTACTGTTACGCCCTCCGACTATGCTTTGCGATTACGGGCCCGTCCTTTAATGGACGCAAAGATTGAGTGGCGGGATGGCTACAAATGATGCCGATCCGTTGTGCTCTTCTTGGATTTTCCCCTATTCCTAAAAAGGGGATGGGGATGGAGTATGCCGTGGTCTACGGCAAGATCGTGGAGACCATAGCGAGTTATGAGGCTGGGGAGGAGAGGATAGGCGCCGATCAGATTGCCAGGGCCTTCCTGTGGTTTACCTTTTCGAGCACACTCTTTGGGCATGCTGAGGGGACGGCAGTCTTTGCCTTGCTGAGGTCCTTGGAGGACATGGAGACGGTTGGAGATATTTCCTGGGGGGAGGCCGGCCGGGCCGAGCTGATACTTCGCTCTTGATAGATACAAAGGAAGGCCGTGAGCTCCTCAGATCGCTTCGAGTTTGCTCGAGGTATAAGCTCTCTTTTTGCTTTCCCTCTTTCCTTTGAGCACGCACTTTTATTTGCACCGGATTGATTGGATTTTTACCTTTCGCAGTAATGGGCGCTGGAGTTTTTCCACGTCACGGTGTGGAGGCACCTCGAGGCGTACGTCGGGCGTATCCGGCCATGCAGTCTTGGTCCAAGCATGCCCGGGAGAAGATAAGCTCCAGTGGGGCGCACGACTCTCGGAGTACGCGGATTGCCTTCCTTCGACGGAGGCCGAGACAGATGAGGGATGATATTCTTCCCCTCGGGATCGCTTTGAGGTAGCGCACCGAAGGGCGCCGAGATCTCGGACAAGGCAATGGAGGATTTTGAGGGGCCCGACTTGCGACGCCTACTATCTCGGGAGAGAGGGTGACGCGCCGCATGGCGTGAACTCGCCTTTGAGGACACCGGTGGAGCCTCCCGCCGATATGATGCATCCGAGCGATCGGTCCGTGACTGGGATGATTACTCGAGCAGCCAAGCACTTCTCGGACTTCGTGGCGATCGAGCCATATGCGACGTTCGTCTTGAGGAGGCCGAGGATGCCTCGTGTTTTGGAGAGGAGGGGCTTGGGATCCCGCGGTACCCTCGGACGGATTTTTCCTACATCCAGGATGGGGTCCGATCGAGGGTGCAGATCCCTCGCCCGAGCGGCTTCCACGAGCTTTCCGGCCTCGTCCGGTATGAAGGTATGGCTTCACCTTTTCCCCTTCTTTTCTTTCTTTTGTTTCATCATTTTTAGCATCACTTCTTTTTTTTTTTTTTTTGACGCTTTGCTTTTGTGCAGCTGAGGTGGTCGTCGAGACACCGACGAAGCAAGTGATCGGGGCCAAGAGGTTCATACGGAGGATGGTTGCTTGCGGGGCGCCTCAAGCTAGGGCGAGGAGACCACGGCCGGCACCTGTCCGACGGGAGGCTTCTCCTATTCCCTGAGACTTCTTCCGAGACCCCTCTTTCTCCTCTCATTGATCACCGCGCGGCACCGCCTTCGGATCACGTCATTCTTGGGGATTCGCACGGGCAGTGGACACGTCTGGCGGCATGGTGGGTCGTCTCCGTATGTTCGTGAGTCGGACGCCTTCACCTTCGGGTACGATTTCTTCAGTGATCCGGGTTTACCTTATCGTAGTGTGCCGCTGGTCCCGACGAGCCTCTTTCCGGGAGATGAGGACGATTCCCGAGCCCGAGACTTTCAGTGGCTCCTGACGAGGCGGGCCCGAGTCGCAAGAGGGGCCGGGGGGAGACATCGGGTGCTGGAGACTCCGATTGATTTTTTTATTATTTTTTTTTTGAGATTTAGATTTGTACAGATTATGCACATTTTTTTTTGGATGTAATAATTTAGGATTTTATTTATGTTTGTTTGTTTTTTTTTTTTTTGCACACTCTCTCTTTTTTTTTTGGAATGTAATAATGTAGGATTTTATTTATGTTTGTTTGTTTTTTTTTTATGCACACTCTTTTTTTTTTTTGGAATGTAATAATTTAGGATTTTATTTTATGAATGCAATGCAATATGAATGCAGTGTTGCATGAGCCTTGGTTTTTTTTTTGCGAGGGTGTTTGGTATATGGACTGGTTTGGGGAGGTTTTTGCACAGGTTTCGAGCAACCGGGACGGAATATTCCTCTTTTGGCGTAGCAGCTTGGACTGTTGCAAAAATTTTTTTGGGAAAGCAATCCCATCCGCGCGGATGGGGACTGCATCTGACAGTGTCCTTTAATTTTGGTCCGCACTGGTCTTGCTTTATTTCAAATTCAAATATCCTCTTCAACCTCCACCCAAACAGCCATTTTCGGGGAGGAAGAGAGAAAAACCATGGAAAGCCTTAGAAAAGCTCCCTCAAAATTGTCCCAAGAGTCCCAAATGTCATTTTTCAACAAGTTCAAGGATTGGGTCCCTGAAATTATGCATGAGAGAAGGTCTTTTCTTTGAAGAACGGTACAAGGTACGATGCTTGTGGTCTCTCAAAGAATTGGTTCCGGATTATGACCTCTTAAGGGCTTCTTCTTCGTTTTGGGATACTAGAAGGCATGTCTTTTGCCTTTCCTTCAACGAGATTGTTCCGACTGCGGAAGAATTTCGGGCCTTGCTTGGAGGTCCGGAGGTGGAGGAGATAGCAATTCCTTGGTCCGGAGGAGCTTCTTTTGTTGACAAGTTGTGCAACCTTCTTCATCTTTCCCTGAGGAAGCACGAGGCATGATCCGCGGTCCCGACCATTTCGATATTTCCGGTCTTCCCGACAGATTTAGGGGCTTAGGCTGTGGATGACGCCTATTGGGGATGCCTTTGCACTTTGCATGTTCGGCACTTTGTTCATGGTTTATTCCTTTCGGGATCTGCCATCGAGCTTCGCTGGATGTTGTTGTTCACCGCCGCTCGGCGAGATGTCATTCCTTTGATCTGGGAGACCTTCCATGCTCGACAGATTAGCTACCTGGAGACGGTATATGCATGGGGCAGCCCGTTTCTCTTCGACCCTGTGGGCCGATGGAGCGTTTGGGGGTTCTTCGGGAAACCTCGATATGATCGTGCCTTGACTTTGCCAGAGAGGTGTTGATGTAGATTTTTGATGATCGTGGCTCGTGGGAGCGCTGGATGGCGGGTCGCGATCGAAGATATCGATGGTCGGTGCCTCATCAAGGGTGGAGACTCGTAGAGTGCTTCAGGACGGGTCCCATGTGGTTATGCTTCCGGGCTTTCTCCACCCAGCTTTCTACATTCCGGCTCGGTCCCGAGACAGCTTTGGCTTGGAGCAGTTCCTTTGGAGGGTTTTGATGATATAGCTACCAGGGTGGTGGCTCTTTGTTTCCATGGATGATCCCTGTTTCCATTTCTTTCCCGAGTATGGAGGTACGATGCCTTTCCTCCTCGGGTCATTCTCAGTGTCCGAGACCGGTGTTCTAACCACTTGGTACCCGGATTGGTACGAGGGCATCTCGGGAGAGACTCAGTGGCTATTTTGAGACGGCGTGAGGCTATCAGGAGGTGCGGAGGACCGCATCAAGCTTCGAGAGGAGGAGGGCCGAGGCGAGGGCCAATCCTCATGACAGGGCGGAGACGCCGTGACCGACTATGAGGCTTACGTCAAGAGACAGGAGAGGAGGGCTCCCATGCTACCGCCTAGGCTACAGGAGATGAGGGATGACGCTAGAGCTACTAAGGCCCCGACAGTAGGCCGGTTTGATAGACCCCGTCCCTATACCAGAAGCTTGGTAGGAGGAATACCGACATTTTTCCTGCTCAAGAGAAAGACTCTGAGGGGGAAGAAGAAGGGAGAGGCCAAAGCACGAGTGGCTTGAGTGACTCCGAGGTTTCCAAGTATCCCTTTCTTGCCATTACGTACACATTAGTTTGATTATGTATCTTAGTTTTCTTTTAGCAAGTTGCCGCTGTAGGAATGAATCGGGCTTAGACTCATCAAAGAGCTTTTAATTTGTAATGAATATTTGAATTGCTTTAGAGTTTTTCGAGACGCTTTCACGGTTCGATCAATTGTATTGATGCCAAAGTATGGCTTTTATTTGTGCTTTAGACCGAACCGTTTCCGCCGCCTACGTTCCCCTCATTTTGAGGAGCTCAGTCTTCGTAGTTCAAACGGTGAACTCTTTTTTGTTTTTTTTTTTTGGTGCAACTCGTTTTTTACCTAGGCCGCCCTTTTCGGGTTTCTAACCTAGTCAGGGTATTACTCTTTTAGCACTCTTTTTTTTTTTTGTTTTTTGTTTTTTTTTTTGGTGCAACCTCGTTTTTTACCTAGGCCGCCCTTTTCGGGTTTCTAACCTAGTTGGGTATTACTCTTTAGCACTCTTTTTTGTTTTTTGTTTTTTTTTTTGGTGCAACCCTGTTTTTTACCTAGGCCGCCCTTTTCTAGTTTCTAACCTAGTTGGGTATTACTCTTTTTAGCACTCTTTTTTTTTGTATTGTTTTTTGTT